>VYZX01028647.1:223508-275750 GCA_013401335.1 Brachypteracias leptosomus | reverse complement strand
TGCCTCTGAGGGGACCTTCTTGTGGCCTTCCAGGATCTGAAGGGGGCTACAAGAAAGCTGGGGAGGGACTTTTGAGGCTGTTGGGTAGTGGTAGGATGGGGGGAATGGGTCAAAACTAGAGGTGGGGAGATTGAGATGAGATGTTAGGAAGAAGTTCTTGCCCAGGAGGGTGGGGAGACACTGGCCCAGGTTGCCCAGAGAGGTGCTGGAAGCCCCATCCCTGGAGATGTTGAAGGCCAGGCTGGCTGGGGCTGTGAGCAACTGATGGAGTGGGAGGTGTCCCTGCCCATGGCAGGGGGGTTGGAATGAGATGATCTTTAAGGTCCCTTCCAACCCTGACAATTCTATGATTCTATAGCGCTGCTTGAAGTGTTTTTCCCCAAAACACGTGGTCTTGGGGCTCTTTGATCCCTGGTTTACCCCAGTGGGCACAAAAGGAGGGGCCTCAGTGCCAGGAGTAGCTGTTTCATCCCCCAATCCAAGTTTCTGAGCTGGCTGAAGCCACCTACCCACCAAAGTGCTGCAAACATCCCCCATTCATCTCAATGGGCCATTAGCTTGAAAAGCCCAATTTTCAGCGTTTATATGCAATATAGTTTCAAGGCTTTCTTATTGTGGAGCCTTAGAAATGAGAGTAAGCAAAAAAGCATCATGTGAATGATAAAATGGGGAATGCAGCAGCTTGGACAATGTGGCTTGATTGCTCTGTTGCTGGCGAGCTGCTGCTGAAATGCTCAATAATGACAAGCTGCACTCATGGTAATGCTGATGTCCAATGGGCTGTGTGGCCACACATGGCAAAAGATGCTGACACATCTTGAGAGCACTGGCCAGAAGGAAATGAGGTGTCCTGGAGAGATATCAGAGGGATGTCGGGGTGGTTTTCAGGTGCTGCCTCAAGTGTTTCTTTTGTGTGGTATGTGTAAGTCAAAATAAGTGATTTTTATTGTTTAAATAAAATATGAGGAAGCTGCTCGCTCCTTGGTTAGAAGAACATCTGTATCTCAGGTGCTGTGTGTGGCTGCATTTGATAAAAGAGGTTTTGTGCTTGGTGACTTCCAATATCTGGGCAATTTAAATTGGATTTATTTATGTTGCAGTGAGAACAGTCTTGCCCTAGTCCTGCTTCTTCGAGGAAAGAACCTGATTCATTCTTTGTGCCTTTTCAAAGGACCTTGGCAGGAGTCCTTGAGAAAGAAATCCAGATGGTCTTGAGCAGCAGAACCTTTCCTTGTCCTCCTGGATTCAGAGGAGAGCTACAAAGATGATTAGAGGGCTGGAGCACCTCTCCTATGAAGAGAAGCTGAGAGAGTTGGGCTTGT
This sequence comes from Brachypteracias leptosomus, assembly GCA_013401335.1. Classification (NCBI taxonomy): domain Eukaryota; kingdom Metazoa; phylum Chordata; class Aves; order Coraciiformes; family Brachypteraciidae; genus Brachypteracias; species Brachypteracias leptosomus. The sequence continues at coordinate 274,428 of VYZX01028647.1, read as the reverse complement.
TCAGCCTGGAGAAGAGAAGACACCAGGAGGACCTTGTTGTGATCTGAAAAGGGTCTATGAGAAGGCAGGGACAGAACTATTCACGAGGGTTTGTAGTGACAGGATGAGGGGTAATGGGTTTAAGCTAGAAAAGGGGAGATTTAGGCTGGGTAATAGAAAAAAATTGATCATATGAGAGTGGTTGATCAGTGGAACAGGTTGCCCAGAGAGATGGTGGAGGCTGCATCCCTGGATGGGCTTGATGGGGCTCTGAGCAACCTGACTTAGTTGGAGACATCCCTGCTTATCGTAGGAGGGTTGGACTAGATGAGCTTTAGAGATCCCTTCCAACCCAGCCCATTCTATGATTCTTCCTGTCCTATTGCCTTTTGCAGAGGTGGTTCGGCTGAGCCTGCCTGAAGACCAGAAGGTCAGTGTCACCACCATCACCGTTGGCCTGAGCACCGTCCTGACCTGCAGCATCCGCGGGACGCTGCGACCTCCCATCATCTGGAAGCGCAACGGGGTCATCCTCAACTTCCTTGACTTGGAGGACATCAATGTAAGTCCTCAATTACCCTCCTCGTTTTGTTTTTAGGGCAGCGAATACGACTTCATCTGTGATGGGTTTTTTTCATCTGTGATGATGGTTTTAAGGGACCAAGTTTTATCTTGTAATTATGATGGGAAACTGGTGATATTTCGGGTTTATGTGAGTGTGTCTCAGGAATTAAACGCCAGAGATGCAGCTGAAAGCAGCTTGGGATATGTTATTATGAAATTAAAACTCGATGCTGTAATAACCCAGCACTGCTCCTTGGTCTTTTGGTTTGGTGCAAGCTGGTCCATGGATAGCAGCTCTGGAAATCCAGGGGGATGCAGCTCTACAGACCATAAACCCCCTCAGGGATCTCTCTCCTGGGACAGAAACATGAAGAGCATGAAATGCATTTATGGTTGGCAATGAAACTTCTCCTCTATCTCCATCAAATAATACATTTTTATCTCTTTTCCTCCTGTTCCAGCCAATTCTCATCCCTCATTTCTCGGCTGCTATTTCTGATGAGGGGTTTAAAATATGGGATTATTCAGCTGGGTGTGATGATACTTTGGAGGAACAAAGATGAATCTCTTAATTCACAGCATTGACCTGATGTGTGAGTCAGAGCCAGGAGTAAAGACAATACCTGAGTGATGCTCTAAACTTGCTTATTGATTTAATAACATTTAATTATGGATAGAGTGGAAAGTAGTGTCCAGAAAATATGGTCTGTATTTCAATTCTCTTTGCATTCAAGTACACGGTAAATCAGGTTTTATTTTAATTACACTACAGCAAGAGCTGATTTATATTTTTCTTCAGCTCTTGTTAATTTGATAACCCCTCATTCAGAGTTGTTACAGTCAATCCTGTAGCTCCCTAAATTGTTGGGTAGCCAGGGCTGCTGAAATGTGAGAAATCTTTGTTTCACTCTTCTACATTAATGCATGAAAATGGGACAGAAATATGCAGTGCATGATTTGTTGACTTTACCTTAGCAGGATATTCATGTGCACTATATGTAGGTGAATAGTGTGTGCACAAACTCACTAATTATCAGTTGAGTAATTAGAAGTGAGGTTCAGCTCTTCTGAAATCTGATTTCCACACTCTGGAGGCTCAGGAGGAGTCTTGGTGGGGTTTTTTTTTTGCCCCAAATAATGAAAATTCCAGATATTTATCTTACCTTGATGAAATTTTGGTGATGATCACATTAATCTTAAAACGTTAAAGTCCATGTGTGAGTTGGGCACAAAATGATAGGCCAGGAATTGGAGTAGAAATGCATCCTTGAAGGACAGAATTTTGAGGCTGGAATGCCAGTTCCTCCCTGATTTAACACTGGCCCACGTGAATTTCTGCTCTTAAGTAATTCCCTTTCTCATTGGTTGGTAAACGTTGAGTGGAAGAGATTTTTCCTTGCACATCAACCAACTGGTTCCTGAGTGATTGAATTGGGACAGTACCATGAAATACAGGAGGAAAAAGGTAAAATCACTTGTTGATCTGTTTGAACTAGAATATCACTGAGCGACTCTATCAGAGGAGATTCTTACAAGGGGGAAAAATAGGATTTATGCCTTAATTTTAATATTTCACATGTCAGTACATGACCTCTGTCACCTTGGCATCTAACACCTGCTACTAGCAGGAATCAACTGGTTTTTAACCTTTTTCATCTTTAATTAAGAATAGAATCATACAATGGGGTGGGTTGGAAGGGACCTCAAAGATCATCTCGTTCCATCCCACCATAGGCAGGGACACCTCCCACTAAAAGAGGTTGCTCAAGGCTCCATCCAACCTGGCCTTGAGCACCTCCAGGGATGGAGCATCCACAGCCCCCCCGGGCATTAGATTTAGATGGGACCTTCATTAATTAATCACACGTTTTAAAAAGATTAATCACAAGTTTCAAAAAGATTAATCACAAGTTTTAAAAGTCCTGTACTCATGGGGTTGTGAGCATCTGTGATGTGAGCACACTTGTGTTTGGGGTTGATATTTGTGTGTAGCATGGAAGTGGGGTCAACATTGGCGTTGAGCTTTGCAGCCATGACGTGCTCCACAACATGGGTCAAGGTGGGAGGCAGCAGAAGGTTCAGAGCTTCAGCCTTTGGTGGGTCCAGAAAGTCACATTAAGCAATAATCCCTTTAAAGGCATCGACAGCAGGGAAGTAAAGGCAGTGTGATTCTTAATATACTGGAAGGCAGTTAATTAAATTACTTCAGTTTTCTTTTAGTCCCCCTCAAGCAGGAACTCGATTGCGTTTCTGCTTTGCACAATAAGCCTGGCAATTTGGCTAATTGGAAGTGCAACAGGAGATTAATTGCACCTTTTTAACTTCAAGCAAATCCTCCCTGCTCCTGGCACAATGGTAATCACATAGAGAACTACAGGATTGGAAAAATCCCCGTATTATATTTCAATTAAACTCTTTCTCTTCTAAATGCTAATTTGAGGAATCAGATGAAAAGAGGAGCCCAACCCTGTGAAAAACAGAATTCCTTCCAACTAGGGATGAGAGCAGCAAGAGAGGAACCTTTGGAAAGGGTTTCCTGGCTTTATTCTCTCCAGGTTCGTGACAAATGGGATGTGAGGAGGTTGATTCTGCTCCAGATTGATACTAGAAGTCAACAGAAAACCCAGATAATCCTAAATCTGTGCTGAACGGAAAGGTTGACGCTTACTACAAAGCCTGGTTGTTTAAGTGCATGACTTAAATCATTTTTATGTGCTATCTTGATTGGCAACAAAATATTAATAATTTTTCATTGCTGCCTTAATCAGGAGCTTTCAGGGTAATAATTTGTCTTGTCCTGTCTGGGACGAGCTCTATTAATGAGTTGTCACTTTGCTGCTGCAAAAGAGCCATCTTAATGGTACATGTAATTAAACAATTTTTCTTGCAAACATTTCAGATTGCTTTTAGCATAAAAAAATATTATTTCTCCATAAATCACCCACCCAGATTATTCCTCCATCACGAGTCCCTTGGCTTTAAAAAAGTCCCATCGACTTTTCCTCATGCAGAAAATAACTATAATGTAGCTGAAACTGATAAGATCGTGATAGCTATAAATTGATTTCTGGCTCCAAAGAGTGAAGTGGTTAAAATGTGTCATCTTTCAAAATAATAGACTTTTGCCCCCTAGGAACAAGCAGTATGTTCTCCCCAAATATGTGATTATGGAAGCATTCCTCAATTTGAAAATATAATAAACTCCTGGTGGAGGCCAATGTCTTTATACAATATTTATAGGGTGTTGTTTCACATGGTTTGACATTATCTCCAGAGGAAGACACGTAAATTTAGAAGGAAAATTTATAAACAAAAGTTATTCCTTCGGAAGGGTGGTGGAAACACAAACAAGAGAATATTGCCATAAGAAAATAAATGGTGTAGGATACAGGTGGAGAAGAATGTGGTGAGTTACCAAGTGTAATAACATAAATTTATGAGCATCTTCCATTATGGCTTTCATGATAATTTCTACACTTCAAATGTGCATTAGGTCACGAGGTCCAAAATAAGCTTTTCATAACAAGTCATTGAAATAGAGATTTATTCTTTTCTGCTGAAGCCAGATGGGATCCCATGGCCTTGTTCTGCCAAGAAATCCTATCCAAGATCAAGCCAAACCTCCAGAGTTGAGTCCCCCATGATGGAAAGCCCACCAAGGAACTAAAGGCAGGGGGAGTGAGAGTGTTTTGCACCTACTTGATGAAATGCCCAATAAGATCTCCACATCCCAAATCCTCAGGGGAGTCTGGAATGTTCCTGTCCAATGTCATGCATTGGATTATAAGGTCAGGATGTCACCCACAGAAGTAGCTGAGATGTTGGCTGAGCTTGGAGGTCCCTGCTTGGAGGAAAAAGAGTGGTTCTCATCTCTTTCCTCCCCACCATACAAATCCCAACCTGCCTCCATCTCTGCCCACCAAACCTCTGCCAGGTCCATGGTGCAAAGAGTGCGTGGAAGTGGCAGAAGGGAAAGAGATTGAGGGGCTGGAGCAGGTCCAGAGAAGGGCAATGAAGCTGGTGAAGGGTCTGGAGAGTGAGGAGCAGCTGAGGGACTTGGGGGTGTTTAGTTTGAGCAAAAGGAGGATGAGGAGAGACCTTCTCGCTCTCTACAACTACCTGGAAGGAGGTTGTAGGGAGGTGGCTGTTGGGCTCTTCCCACAAGTCACAACCCATAGGAGAGGAGTTGGCATCAGGGGAAGTTGAGGTTGGACATGAGGAAAAACTTCTACACCGATGTGTGCTCTGGCTGGATGACCTACCATTGATTTTCCTCCTCGTATTGTCTCTGAATTTCTCCATTCCATCCATTTTTATCTATATTCTAATTACCCAACTACCTAAAAAGTTCATTTCTGTACGTTCAAGCCAAAAACTTTTTTTGACTCTCCAGCAAACTCTGATTCTTTGAGCAGAAAAAGAATAAATATATAAAAAAAAAGATAAATTAATCCCCCATCAGGCTGTGTTTGCAAGAGTCTCCTGGCGTTTGCTTAAGGCTGAATTTTCCCCCATGTAAATGACTAAAGTGATAGCATGTGTAAAACCAAGAACAAATAATATTAATGAAGCATAAGTTCTCAGCTTGTCTCCGGGAATGAATTATTAAGAGCACCAAAGAAAGTGATTTAAGAGCCCATGACTAATTTAGTTTTTATTATTTTTACATGAATCACTCATGAATCTATTGTAAAAAAAAAATAATAATAATCAGAGACATTTGATTAGTGAGGTGAAATCATTCCCGGAGTGATGGCCATTGTTGGGACTTTTGCATAATAATAATCTCATTAAACGCTTGGGTACATTTTGGTTTAAAATCCTGTAAATATTATCAGAGAGAGATTGCTACAACTCCCAGCACCAGGGGAGCTTTTTTAACATGAGCCAGTTCATATATTCTCGTTGCTGGGAAATCATGATGGTGTTTTGCTTTATTTTGTGGAAACCAGTGACACCAGTTAGCCCCAGTGCTGGGACTGGTTTGGGCAGTAGGCATTGAAACCACATGGGGAAGGCTCCCAGTTTCCCTGGGCTTGGGAGAAAGGGCTGAAAGAGAAGGGTCTAGAGGTGGGTAGAAGTGAATAATAATAATTATGANATTTATTATTATTGTTGTTGTTGTGAAGAAATTGGATTATTATTACTTAGGAAGACTGGGATTCTCCCACGAGAAGAAATCTTTTGGGGATCTTCATTCCTACTGTTGTTACTTAAACTATGGATAGTTTTAAATGAGGATAATGAGGGATTATCAACCATCTTTGGGACTTACTCCCAACATATATTAGGAGCATTCGATACCTGCCTGGGTGGGGCTTAAAATCACTTTATGGGTTTAAAATTGCCTGGACTGGGTGTATTTGCCAATAGCTGGAGAGATGGGGAGATCAGCTGGGCTTGTGTCACTGGGACTGGTTTTTCTGGTCCTTCTTCCTTTAAGTATTTTAAATATTATAGTATTTTAAGTATTATAATACCTATAAGTATTTTGTTGTCTCAAGTATGGACGTTATCCTAAAAAAAAATACTAAGCCTGACTCTTCTCTTTGCTAATTCCTCTGCAAACCTCCTGGAAAACAAGAAACTCTGCCAAAAATTTGAAGTATTTTAAATATATTTCCATTCCCTGTCGGGGCAACCCCAAGAAGTGTTAAAAAGCTTCAAGAAAAGCCTCTGAAATGGGCAAAAAAAGGGGATGTTCTGCACCCTCCAGCATCACCCTGAGTTAACTCATCCCTGGGAGTGGGAGCCAGAGATTTGTGGCATCATAATCCCAGCTTGGGTTTCACTGGAGAGGGGATGGGAAGAAGATTTAGGAGCAATATGGGATGTTTGACACATTTCTACAGCAGATTGCATGGCCAGGGAGAGTGTGTTAGGAGGGATAAATAAATATGAAAATAAATAAATCTGAAAAATCTCCTCTTTGGAGAGACCGATGCCTTGGGTAATCAGTAGTGATGGAAAAGAAATACAATATAAAAAACCCCCACAGATCCATTTTGTAGGATCTGCTTTGTTGTGTTTTGAAATGGGCTGTGTGCAGTGGCAACTGTTTTTATTATTTTTTTATATTGTTGAGCTGCTATCAATTTAAATTGAGGGTGTTATTGATTTAAATTGCTTTTTTTTTTTTTTATCTTGAAAAGTTAAAACCTATTCTGATGTCACTTAGCCCTTTATTTGAAGGGTAACAAAAACCTCATGAAGGGGAGAGAATTTTTTATTCAAAGAAGGGAGAGAAAACATGAGACAAAGTGCTGGAGAAGTCAATTTATCACCTGCCACTGGTCGACCTTATCAATTATGAGAAATTATAAGCATAGCTGCTTGAATTATTTTTGACTTTTTTTTTTTACCAGAACATGTAATGTTATTTTATAATGAAATTCATAAGGCAGAGGTGATGAACACCCTGTTCTTATCTGGCTGCTTTGATGCAGGGCTCATCAGTTTGGGGGATGAGGATGGTTCCTGCCTCTGTTGTCATCACTCTTGTTCCTTCCTCTTTACATAAAAATTCACCTGCAGTGATAAATGAGGAAAAACATGTCTCAGAAGTTAACTTTTTTTGCCTTCTTCCTCATTGCTTATCCTTTTTCTTGGAATAACAACACAGAAATGTCTTTTCAGTTGACCATTGGGCATTGCTGGGGTAGGAGTAGGGTAGTCCCAGCTCCCAGGGCTTGGAGATTCATGGAAATCCTTGAGATCTGTTTTATTCCAGTATGAATTCTTCTCTCTCCCAGTATGAATTCTTCTCTCTCCCTCTGCCCAGCACATCCTCTTCTCTACCAGTTCTCCCAGCAAATTTATGTGTGCATGTTTGGATGGAGCTGAGAACTTCAGTCTCTAAAAATGTTCTACACTAAACAGTTTCTGAGAACTTTTGCTGAAAGAGCTCCCACTTGCCTGATACATGTTTTTGAGATCATAGATAATAAAATCATGGGATAGTTTGGGTTGGAAGGGACCTCCAGAGGTCATCTAGTCCAACCCCCATACAATAAACAGGGACATCTCGAACTAGGGCTGGTTGAAGCCTGACCTTGAATGTCTCCAGGGATGGGGCCTCCACCACCTCTCTGGGCAGCCCATTCCAGTGACCAACTACTCTCATATTAAAGAACTTTTTTCTAATATTCAACCTAAATCTCCCCTTTTCTAGCTTGAAACCATCACCCCTCATCCCATCCCTACAAACCACTGTGAACAGATCTTCCCCTGCCTTCTTATAGGCCTCTTTCTTTGAAAGGTCACTATAAGGTCCCTCCGGAGCCTTCTCTTCTCCAGGCTGAACAACCCCAACTCTCTCAGTCTGTCTTCATAGTAGAGGTTCTCCATCCTTCAGATCATTTTCGTAGCTCTCCTCTGGACACACTCCAACAGGTCCCCATCCTTCTTGTGTTGGGGGCTCCAGAACTGGACTTGGTGCTCCAGGTGAGGTCTCACCAGGGCAGAGTAGAGGGGCAGAATCACCTCTCTTGATCTGCTGGCCACACTTGACCTGCAGATCCTTCTCAGCTTGTGTGTCAAGGACCACTTCCCAGCAAACCAAACCAGCTCCACCCTGGTCAATACAGTGGCAGGAGCTGTGCTGGAGCAGCTCCAAAGAGCTCCCAAAGCCAGTGCAGGATGGAGAGGGATGGAAAATAGCCCCAAAACCCGGGCTGCCTGCTTGGGATGAGTGTGAGATGTAGAGTTCAAGGCCATTAAGAAATCAAAGCCTCATCATCACCTAATGCTCCAGGGCTTGGCTTTTTACAGCACTTCCAAATGTCCCCGGGTAAAATACACACGGAAAGTGCTGGTGCCTAAGACTGCCCATATATAAAGTGTAACTGCCAGATCCTAGTGTGCTAATTATATCCACAGGGAAACACAAGGAGGGACCATGAGCAGCCATAAACTCACAGAAAAAGTCATTAATTTGTTGGGAAAATTCAGTATTCTTCTTGTAGCCACAACAGGTTCAGCATTGAACCTAAATTTCATAATCACTTTTCCCTTCCTACATCTAATACTGGTCATTTTAGTAATGATGGTGTGAATTTGCTGTATGTGTGTAAGTTCTAATATAGGGTGGATAATTTCCTCCTATGCCTGACATAAATGGTGTGGTGTTAACCTTGATAACCTTCTTTAAGTGCTAAGAGCGAGAAAATAGTTTTTAAAAGTCATAAACTGTGTTTTTACCAATATAATACAAGAAAAAAATGCATTTAGAGAGGAAGAAAATACTTCTATAATCCTTGTTTTTGCAAGGGCCTTATATTAATATGTTTGTATGCATTGGGAAAAGCAGATTGTCCATAAAAAGACAATTCCAGGGCACAACCAAGCATTCATAATATTTTTCTGAGATATCTTCAAAGGAGCAGTGTCCTGAAAACAGAGAGGATTTTATTGCCCTGTTTTTCCGCAGCTCCTTATAAATCATTCCCCCCTGCTTTTATTGATCTAAACTCAATTTGAGCTGCTTTGGGATTAACTTTAAAAACTGTTATTAAGTCCCCTCCACTGCAGGCGTTTTCTCTATCTCATGCAAATATCATTTGAACTGGGTTCACATCTTTCCTATTTGCAGTTCCTCATCCATCCCTGTTTTTCTGGCCACCAGAAAACAGGCAAATGCTTGAAAAGGGGATTTTTGAGCAGATATTTGTGATGATGTGTTGGGTCGTTTCACCGGTTTATCTCAGATGCCCAATCTGCCTGGCAGCCAAGGGGACAGTAATATCTGAGATGCTTTTGATTATAGATGATGAACGTCAGGATCATCTGTGGATTTACTCCAGAGGATTGTTCAGTGCGTTGGGGCAGCACGTGCCTATGGGTAGAAGATACCAGAACCAGGGTGGATCATAGAATCATAGAATGTTTGAGGCTGGAAGGGACTTCTAGAGCTCATCTGGTCCAACCTCCCTATGCAAGCAGGGACATCTCTACCTAGCTCAGACTGCTCAGAGCCCCATCAAGCCTGAATGACTCCAGGGATGGGGCCTCCACCCCCTCTCTGGGCAGCCCATTCCACTGATCTCTCACCCTCATGTTAACGAACTTTTTTCTAATCTCCAGCCTAAATCTAAGGCTGTGGCCACCCAGGTCAAGCTCTGTGCTCGTTGTCCTGCCTGTAGACTCCATATTTCTCAGTGCTCGCCCTCAATCTGCCTTGTAACTAGACAAGTTCCCTTCCAGTGCTGGCCTGACACTGAGAGGAGAATCATGAAGACGTTTCTCTGGTGGCAGACAGAAGTTGTTGGAGAAGCCAACAGAAGTAGTGCCTGATCAATCCCATCCTGCGAGAGATGGGTGGCTTTGTACTTTCCTTTCAGGATGCCAGCTGGCATTGCAAAGTCTGCCTCAGAATCATAGCTGCCTTCAAAACATGTTTGAAGTGTTGTGGCTGGAGAGGAAAGCTTCAAACGGCGAAGCAGATGCACCCTGAAGAGGCAGGAAATGTGAGATATAAGGAGCCCCAAGTGGGTTTGGTTGAGAAAGCAGCTCTTCCAATGATCAAACAATTCTTGCTCGTGTTTTCTGAGAACCTGGCGGGGGGGTTGGAGGTAGCAGCATGGATGAGGATGGTTCCAGAAGGGATGAAGGGATTCCCGTTCTCCATCACAGAGAAAATCAGACCTCAGTTAGAATCATAGAATCATTTAGGTTGAAAAAGACCTCTAGAATCATCAAGTCCAACCTTTGTCCAACATCTCCCTGACCCCATGAAGTGCCACATCTCCTATTTTTTTTTAACACCTCCAGGGTGGACCAGAAGAGCTTTGGAGGTCTCTTCCAACCTAAACCATTCTACGATTCTATGATCAGAAATTGAAGTAACACAAGAGCAGATCTGAGGGATGAAGGGGATGAAGAAAGATGCTTGTCAAGCAGTTACAAGTTTCTTGGAGGAAACACTTTTTTTTCTTCTTCCTTGGCTCCTGCCTGGGATGTTGTCTGAGAGAATTGTCAGACAATTTCAGTTCTTTCAAGTCTCAAGGTTACAGTGCATTTTCTAAGGACCAGCATAGATGGAGGAAACCTCAACCCGCCCAGAAGTGAACATTTTGTGAGGTTAACGGGGAGATATTAAGCTCCCCCATAAATTAAACAGCTGGAGATTGCCACCTTTTTACTGTGCAAGAGAGCACCTTGTTAGCAACCAGCACAAAAGTTCATGTTCTCAGCTGAGTTCCTTTGCCTTCCCCTTAAATTGCTGCTCATTTTCTCCCCGCGCGTTGATTTATGCACTTTACAACTTAACTGCTCCAAATTCAAGCTGTGTTCCCGAGCTGTGGTGCTATCAAAAGCCCCCAGCAGGATGGGGTGGGTGTTTAAAAATATTTTACCTAAATAACGAGGCACCTCTCCTGTCTCTTGCTACAGGATTTTGGAGAAGACGACTCCCTCTACATCACCAAGGTAACGACGATTCACATGGGCAATTACACCTGTCATGCCTACGGCTACGAAGAGCTGTATCAGACCCACGTCCTTCAGGTGAATGGTTAGTAAATGGCATATATGACAATCCATGTAACCCTTCCCATAACAAAAAATTGGTGTGTCCACCCCGTTTGCACACAGGCATGAAGAGCCACACACCAAAGTTGTCTGGGGAGGGGGGTTGCTCCCTCCTGCTGTCAAAAAAGAGGGTTGCAAGGGGGGGAGTGTGTCATTAGCTGGGCTTCAGCAGGGACCCTGGGTGGAAACCAAGCTGTCAGTCACATTCCCACCCAGTTAAAAGCTGTTTCAAAGCATCTCTTTGGCTAATTGCTGCTTTTGTCAGCAGAGGTGTCGCTCCGATAATTTCTTCTCGCAGCAAATCATTTCTGTTGCATGCAATAGCCCCGGATATTTAAATAAATGCAGTGTGGTGGTTCCAGAACTAGCTACACATCAGATTATTACCTGGCCATAGTCAGCTTGGTTCACTGAGAGCTATTTACACTGGCTGAAGATATGGCCCATTGGGTTGCAAAATGAGGGCAAAGCATTTTCCAGGTGAGAGGACAACCTGGGCCATATTCCAGCGTTCTCATTCACCTCCCTCCCCTGGACCACATTCCCACCTGGTGGGACTTCTAGTCAGGCATTTGTTGGCTTTCTTCTGACCTCAAGCTCAGCCAGCCAGGTTTAGTTTAGAATTGGTTTAGCTTAAACTGGCGTTTCATTGAGGGACTAGCCCGTGGAGTGTCCTCCTCAGCAGCAGCATCGTTGTCCAGCTTTAAACCCTTATTTATAAGTGCAGTATCTCCAGAGTAGGAGACAGGGTGACCTGTTGCTCACTGTGGGTTGATTTTGACATCCTTTGGTATGAAAAATCATAGAATTGTCAGGGTTGGAAGTGACCTGAAAGATCATCTAGTTCCAACATTCTACAGGAAAATCCCATCACTTTATTACAAGGGATATATTATAAGGAAAATTAACGTCCAGTTCTTCCTCTAGATGTGCACAGACCTCTCCAAAGGAGAGCTTTGGACTGCTAAGAGCAGATAGGTTAATAAAGAGAGGTTGACATGAGGAGAAAGAGTTAAAAGGGAGATTTATGCCATGGTGGGTGTGGGGTTGGGGTTTGACTGCAGCTCAAGCCTCCTGGTAAGTGCTCCCCACCCACGGCGAGTACCTGGAGGAGAGCACGAAGCATCCAGTTGCTTGGAGTGAAAAGTGACTTAATGTTTGCCCATAATAATTTGTCATCTTCTGAGCTAGCAAACGACCAGGGCTCAGCAACGTGGGTAACTTGATCGGGCACGCTGCAGCTGGGAAAATAGGTTTTCCTTCCTCCAAATGCTATTTGGGTGATGAATGGCAGCTGAAAGAGAAGCGAGCTAACAACTTAATCCCGTGTATATTATGTGATATATTATGAGGCCTGGATGGAGTTGGGTTGGCAGACAACAACGTGGGCTTCATCATCGCTCAGAATATGAGGCCCCAAAGGCTTTGAAACTAAACCCAGAGTGAGAGGGAAGCGAGATGGAGTGTGGGGAAGGAGGGGGGGGATTCATTTTGTACTCAGGGCTGCCACTTAGATTTAACTTCTTGTTGAAAAATACCTTTTTTTTTTTTTTAAATGAAGGTTTCACATCACAGCCTTGTGTGGGTTTTTTATTAATAGAAGAGCAGTGTTATACAGGAAAAAAACCACTATCCATGCTGGCTGTATAGTCACTAAATACTGCAAAAAAATGTTGTGCATTCTGATATCAACCCAGACTTGGTAGAAAACACTGGCGGGGCCAGAATTCTTTGTCTTACAGCATCTGGTATTTCCCTGTGAGCCATTAGGCTTTAAAAGCTGAGGTTTTGGGGTTCTTGAGGTGTCTGGCTGGCTGCCCACATCACTGAATTCTCTGCTTTCATCCAGGAACTGATGTTGGGGCAACATCCCCGATAACAGGACAACATCACTTACCTTCACCTGCCTGATGGGGTTCCCAAGGCTCTGGAAATCCTCCTTCTTTTTTATAAGGTTTTTTTAAAGATTCCTTTCAGTAGTAACTTAAAGGACAAACAGAGGAATTTTTCTTGACAGGAATAGAGGGAAGAGACTGAGCCAAGCTGAACTGAGTGAAGATGGTGAGAGTCTAAGTGGAGTTGATGGGTTCTGCTCAGCACTGGGGATTGTCTCTGTCTGGCTGTATCAGACTAAAAACTCCATCTTCAACACGGGAGGGTTTTTTTTTTCCTTGCTTTTCTGTGTTGGACTCAAATGGGAAGAGAATGTGACAGAAGCAAGTGAGGCAGAACTCGGGTGTACCTGCTTGCCTGTCTCCTCCACTTTTAACATCAAAAGCACAGGGGGGTGTTATTCAGTGGAAATCATCAGAATGTAGGTTTTTTAATAGAGAAAAACTCCAGGTTTCTCTATTGGGAAAGAGTAGAGGAAGAAGAGCTAACTGGAATTAAAAGGGTTTAATCCCAACCCTTCCCCATCTCACCGGGTCTGTAGGACCAGGTCCCACTGAAGTTAATTCAGTGTTTTCAAAGCTGCAGTAACTCTTCCAGTGTCCTTTGATCCTTTCTGTACCCCCTGAGCCCTGGTTTACTCTTCCCACTGAGGCCCATCAGTCCAGCTTACAAAGTATTTTCCTTTTCTTGCCTTTTTCTCGCCTTTTTCTCCTTAAAAGAATCCATTCCTAGTTATATGCACCCTCTCCATAGGCTTTTATCCAACATAATGTATTCTCTCTAACTTGCTTTCTCCTCTGTCTCTTTTTAGGACATAGCACTGGCTTGTAACAGCTCATTGATTAAGTGATAGAGAAAATTAAGAGATAGAAGCTTAAAGAGAAAGCTTGGAGGCCAATTTTGGCAAAATTAAAAGTTTCTGGAATTCAGGGCTCTACTTAAATAAATTACAGACTAATCACATTTATCAGAAGTTTACCCATAGAAAGCTTTGCTTTATTCCTGATAGATTATCAGGGTTGTTCCTTTTCTTGCCCAAGGAAAATAAATCCACTTTATTGCAGGGGAAGATGGACATGGAGGTGTTCAAGACCAGGTTGGATGGGGCTTGGAGCAACCTGGTCTAGTGGGAGGTGTCCCTGCCCATGGCAGGGGGGTTGGAACAAGATGATCTTTGAGGTCCCTTCCAACCCAACCCATTCTAGGATTCTATGAACACCCCAAACCTCTGGCTCACATCTGGGCAAGAAGCACGAAGCACACGTGTGAAATGCAGCCTCCATGTGATGTTGGATGTGGTGGGTTTGGGTTGAGCTCATCACCCTGAGGACTCCCAGCAGTGGTGAAGTTTAAAGCAGTGTATTTATAGGGCTGGCCCTTAATGTCTGTGGCAGGAGGGGAGGAACGCACCGAAAGGCAGCACGGAGTTTAGGAATGACAAATTTATCTTGAGTGCTGGTGTCTCTGATCAGGAGAAGCTGAGAACAGTAGGGAAATTATGTTCTCTCCTCCGTATGGATATTGCTTGGGAAATGTGTAGGGCACGCACGAGCTGCAGGGAGGAAATGCAATTTATCACCTTCGAGAGGAAAAAAAGATTTGCTGAGGATAAAGAATCTCATAAAATCGTAATCAACTATGAAAATTGATAGTTTGCAAATCAGGAGACTTGCTGAGTGTAGGGCATCATTCTCCTTGGTCCTTGCACTCTGGAACACATCAGCATAAATCAGAATATTGTGTTCCTTGAAAACAGGTTTTAAAAGCCATTTGATTGCCAGCCCAATTGTAGGGGCCCAATAGGGCACATTTCCCAGTAAGAGAGAGAAGTTTTCAACGGGGATTATTTTGTTAATGTGGCTTTTCCGGAGCAAACACGTCGTGCTTTCAAATCATAAATGGGACGATTAAAACCTCTCAAGTAAATGATTAATCTCTTCATTCTTCCCAAGCCCTGGAGTCTGTAGGTCCTGTAGCATCAACGTATGGCTGTGGGGCTCGATTCCACCATCTGTGCTCCTCATGTGCTTTATCACCTGAGCTCTTCTATGGGAATGAATTGGCTGCTCAGGAGGAAGGGGCTGCTCAATATGCAGTCGTAGGCAATCTACCCAATCTCATCCTTGTTTAAATACCTCTTTTTTTGGCCTCCTTTGCTTAAGATAATAGCATTTTTATTTCGCCCTTGGCTGCAGACACAGTAATGGTTAGCAATGATCTATATTCACCCGGGGATGCAGCAAAAGATAATCCATATATCCCAAAGTCTGGGGCTGAGGTCTTTGCAAGTTTAAAGGGAAATGTGCTTACTTGGGATGTATTAATTTGCAGCAGGGACCATAAAAATGCATTCTGCATTTTGCTGTTATCACAAGGAGGTCGCATGCAATAATTCCCCTGTGCAATGAATTATGTAAGACAAGGGGGAAGGAATAAAAAGTTTGCAAGTGGAAGGAGCAGGGAGATGATAAGAGGGGAGGTGCAGCACATCTTTTGGTGGGTGAAAACAAGTCCTTTCCTTATTAATCATCCTTGAAGAGACACCTTGCTGTAATTTCAGGTGGAGCTAATTTTCATGCAGAACATTGATTCAGTGTCCAGGCCCCTGGAGCTGCCTTCTGCAGAATAAATCTAGTGTGGTTTCAGCTCTGCAGGTGAAATATGGGGATTACTCACATGCAGACTCATGTGGTCAGGACAAGAGGTGATGGCCTCAAGTTGCACCAGGGCAGGTTTAGATTGGACATTAGGAAGAAGTTCTTCAATGCAAGAGTGGTCAGGGACTGGCCCAGGCTGCCCAGGGAGGTGGTGAAGTCACCAGCCCTGGAGGGGTTCAACAAATGAGTAGATGTGGAGCTTTGGGACATGGTCTGGGGGTCAGGGAGATGTTGGATAAGACAAGAGGAAACAGCCTCAAGTTGCACCAGGGGAGGTTGAGGTTGGACATGAGGAAAAATGTTTTCTCCAAAAGGGTTGTGAAGGGTTGTCCCAGGGCAGGGGTGGAGTCCCCATCCCTGGAGGGGTTTCCAAGCTGTGGAGATGTGGTGCTGAGGGACATGGGTTAGTGGTGCCCTAACAGGGATGAGTTGATGGTTGATCTCAATGATCTCAAAGGTCTCTTCCAACCCAAATGATTGTAGGATTCTGTGATATTAAGTACCAGCAGTTGACTCCAGGATTTGTCACCTAGCCTGCTTGGGTATTGTTAGCTTTACTATGCATTTGTAGGAGACAAACCACCCCTCACCTCTGAGTCTGAATAAATCACGTCGGCTTTCAATGAACCTCAGTTCCCAAATCATTTTGCTCTAAAAATGTTACTAGGAGCAAGCAAGTAATAGATGAGACAAGCAGTGAGTGCAGGACCTTCATAAAATCCTGTCACAGTGCACAGAAATGACTGTCTTTATCCTAGACACTGACTCAGAGAAATTCAAATTAATTTTCTGAGCTACAGATGGAATGAGATCCTCCTGATTCCCAACCTTATTCCCCTCAATTGCTTGGACACTGTCTCTGAAATCACTGCAGGGGTGGCTCTGGCTGCTGCCAGCCCTTCCCAACAGCAGATTGCTGCCTTTGCTCACCTTCCACTTGAGGGGGCACCTCCTGAAGTCAGGAGCAGCTTCAACACTGACAGGAAAAGGAGATAAAAACCTTGTAAACCTTTATTTAGAACCCAAAACCTCAATTTAATATACCAAACCTTGTCTTTTTGGTAACCTCCTGGTTCAGTAGCTCTTGGAGGGTGTTTTACTCACTGCCCTCCTTCCTACAACACATTTTCTTCTCAAGTGAAGAGAAAATAGGAGATGGGGACACCAGCCCACACGCCCAGTGCAGAAGTGGAGTTTCAACCCATTCCCTTGCTGCAAGTCCCCATTTTTTTGCCTCTCCATTTGCCCCCAGGCGTTTCCTCTTGAGCAATCTCTGGCTTTTAAAGCTGTAAAAAACAAGTGAGTTGAGGGTTTTCTGTCCTGCCTGATTTCCTTCCAAGCTGATGACTCAGCTCTGGTTCCTCCTCAGCAGCTGGTAGGTAAAGCAGGAGGAAAATACATCTCTCTTTGGTGAAGGCAATAAAGAAATAGAGCTGGGAAGATGGAAAGTGTATGTTAGTGAATGTCACTATTTAAACTCTCCCCATCTGGATGGATAGACACAAAGCAAGCAGCAAACAGAGTCCATGTTGTTCTAAAGCAACTGTGGCTCCAGGGGGACCTTATAGTGCCCTTTGAATACCTGAAAGGGCCCTATAAGAAGGCAAGGAAAGAACTATTCACAAGGGTTTGTAGGGACAGGACGAGGGGTGATGGTTTTAAGCTAGAAAAGGGAAGATTTAGGTTGAACATTAGGAAAAAGTTCTTTACTATGAGAGCGGAATAGGTTGCCCAGAGAGGTGGTGGAGGCCCCATCCCTGGAGATATTCTTGATATCCTTGATGGGGCTCTGAGCATCTCTAGTTAGAGATGTCCCTGCTTTTTGTGGGGGGTTGGACGGGATGATCTTTGGAGGTCCCTTCCAACCCAACCCATTCTGTGATTCTATGCCATGGTTCTGGGCTGAGTTCTGAGCTCAGAGGTCTTCTGCAACCACCACCAAGAGCTGGCAGCTGCTGGGGGGGTTTAAATTCCCCACTCCCTTGTCTCCCCAGTGCCACCAGTGATCCGGGTGTACCCCGAGACTCAGGCTCAAGAGCCCGGGGTGTCGGCCAGCCTCCGGTGCCACGCCGAGGGCATCCCCAACCCCCACATCTCCTGGCTGAAGAACGGCATCGACATCACCCCCAAGCTCTCCAAGCAGCTCCTGCTCCTAGGTAAGAGGAGAATTCTGGTTAATTAAAGTGTTGTAGACGGGGATTAGGGGAGGATTATTCAGCGCCTTAAGCTGGAGGTTCTTGTACTCGGGCTAAGCTGCTGTTGTTGGAAATCATGTTAGAAACCCCTGGTCTTTCTTTTTTATCTGTTTTTTTTTCCTCCTGTGGATTTCTGGGGGAAATACAGTATTGATTGGTGTGAGTGGTGATGGTGTTGTGTTCAAAGACAACGTGCCTGGCTCTCCCTGCCTCTCCTCCTGTGTGCTGCTGGGGTCATCACAGGAGAATTGCATTAAATTGTTTATTCAGGGTGCAGGTCAGGTGAGGATCAGGTTGTGGGGCACCTCACACCCTCCTCTGCAAAGGGAATCAGGCTCTTGGCTCCTGCTGGTCTTTGTTCCAAGGAGGCTACTCCAGACACAAGAAAAAGCTGGGGAGGGACTTTTCACATAGGACGAGGGGTGATGGGTTCAAACTGGAAGAGAAGAGATTTAGATTGGAAATTAGAAGGAAATTCTACACTCTGAGGGTGGTGAGACACTGACACAGGTTGCCCAATAAAGTTGTGGATGCTCCATCCCTGGAGGTGTTCAAGGCCAGGTTGGATGGTTGAGCAACCTGGTCTAGTGGGAGGTGTCCCTGCCATGGCAGGGGGGTTGGAACGAGATGATCCTTGAGGTCCCTTCCAACCCAACCCATTCTATGATTTATCTGCAATTGCAATTTGCTGTGTAAAACTATTTAAAACCTCCCCATACACCCCCAGTCTGGCTGTGGGATATTGCAGCCCTCAACCAGTGTTGGTAGCACAGATAGTCCTGCGTGGTTGGGGGTGATATCTCAAGATCTTCCAAAGGTCTTAAGGCAACAGTCACACCCCAGAAAGCGAAATGATAAAAGGAACTGCACCCCAGAAAGCAAAAGGATAAGAGGAACTGCAGAGAGACCCCTCCCAAACCCCAGGGTTTGGTGATCTAATGAAAAACAATTTGTAAAATTGAAGTTATTTTTTTCCTCTGCGAGAGCCAAAGCAATTTTTAACAAGAAGAAATAAATGAAATGTAATTTATTATTTCCTCTTGGGATCGTTGTTTGTTGGTTTCTGGCACAGAGTGTGTGGGAAGAAGCAAAACATCAGCTCTCATGAGAATCCCCCAAATATCTCTGGTTATATGCGGGGGGAACACGTGTAGTGAAGCCACCCTTGTTGAGTTGTCCTTGGGTGACCTCTAGGGTCATCAAGTCCTTTGTCCAGCATCACCCTGACCCCTAGAGAGGGCTTAAAGGCAGTAGAACCAATGAGCAGTGAGGAACATTGTTCATGGGTGTCTTTCTTACAGCAAATGGGAGTGAGCTTCATATCAGCAGCGTTCGGTATGAAGACACTGGTGCCTACACCTGCATTGCTAAGAATGAGGTGGGAGTGGATGAGGACATCTCTTCACTCTTCATAGAAGACTCAGCAAGAAAGACCCGTAAGCTCCATTTTCCATGTATTTATTTCTTTTAAAGGTGTTGAAATGTCATGGTATAGATGTGATTTAATAGCTCAGTCCATTGCATGCAGTATGTTGGGCTCTTACCCATAAAATAAGGACATTTTTTGTTTGCACTTTGATCAGAAGACTCTTTGGGGAAGGTAAAATCTCCCCATCCAGGACAATGGTGCCTTTCATGTGCCTGAAGTCTACTGGGTGTGCTATGGGTAACATCTGCACTGAAGGAACTAATAGATTTAGATATCAGAGGATCCAAACCCTAATATTTTATGGAATTTTATGCGGTTTCAGAAAACAAATTGAATTGAAAATAAATGTCATTGATTTCTGTACAAGGTTTCTTCCTTTAAAGCCAGTTATGAGTCATTGGCAAATATTTAGATGCCCGAAAAATATTCTGGTTGAATTATTTCTTTTGAATTAATGTACCCATATTTATTTCAGTCTCTCAAACCTCAAAGTAGGTTTCCCTTGGTGGGAAATTATCTCCCACTCCAAAGGCAAATATTCTCCCAGCCACCCTTAGCTGCACATCTCCCATAGGATGGGTCAGTGTTATCTTGACCACACCATCCCCAAAACACAATTAACAAAGGCCATAATTAATTGCCCCAGTGGAAAAGCTCCCAGAGGGCTGATCCTTCCTAATTCTATGTCTTAACTACTTGGGAGATCTCTTGGCTTTGTGGTGATAGGAGAAGACTGGGTGCAAATGGGATTTTTGCTGTTTTTCTGAGCAGGAATTGAAAAGGGAGCCAGCCATAAATATGTGTTCTGGTGGTGATTCTGGGGGAAATACATTCTGTTCCTCATTAAATAGATTTATGTACTCTTGTTAACATGGGTCGTTTTCCCTTGAATACCCCAGCAAGGGAAATTGCAGAATGGTGAGAAATAATTGGCTGTATCTTAAAGAGAAATTCAAATGCAGATGCACTTTCAAAGGGTGTTTGAGTCCTAAAAGAGAAGGTAGCTGCATGAAATTCCAAAAGGAAGGCAGCAAAGGGTGTAAGTACCAGTCTCAGGCTTCTGATGGAACCTGCTCCCATACCTCCCATTGCAATTGAAGGTAACATCTTCTCTTTATTAAACACTTTGCTCTTTGCACAAGCTCAATTTTGCCTCATTTCAGGGAGGGTTTTCCCCACCTCAGAGTTTCAGGATTTGTCTCTAGGAGGAACAAATGTATTTAGAACTCTGATTTTCCTGCTATTTTATGGGAATGGATGTTACAAGGTTTTTCACCACTTAAAGGGTTCATGTAATACATGAGTTAACTAATTCACTTACTTGCTACAATGACAATTTTGACATTGTTTTGTTGTGTTTTTTTTGTTTTTTTCTTGGTTATTTTCTGGCTTCCCCAATTTTCTGATGCTGCAGTTGCAAACATACTGTGGCGAGAGGAAGGTACTGCAGTAAAGTTCTTTTGTTGTAGTGATAATGTGCTTGTCTGCTTTAATAATTCCATGATGGGCCATTCTCCACTGACTTGCCACTAACTCTTATCAACGTTCACAGCTCCCAGATCAAGCAGAGACCAGGCATTTAGAAGCTAAACTATTCAAATCAGAGATGTCACTCTTGTAATATAAATCCTACCTATAACTCCTTCCATTTTTCCCCACTATGAAATAAGAGACGAGCGTAAAATAGATAAAAATGTGAATTTTATATGAACTGCCACCAATGTGAGAGTCTCAAGCCGCATTAACAATTGCACAAGTGTCAGAAGTGCCCCCAAATTACCATAATTGAACAAGTAAGACATAAATTCAATATACTGCATTTTTAAGCAAGCAATTCCAGCTCTTCCTTCTCAGTGTCATGTATTGATGTTTACTAGGTGAGCAACAAAAATTGTGTTCTTGACTGTTAGGCAGGAAAAAAAACCCCACAACAGGTTTTGCTTCCCTCTATCCTTGAAATCAACGCAGGGTAAAGGTTGCCCCATTTCTCCTTATTTTAATTGGCACTTGAGATCTCCAGCTTGATCAAATTTGGAGTGTGCCCTGCACAAGGTCAACATCTGTGTATCTTGGAAGCCAAATTATGAAAAAAAACCCCATCCTAAACATCTGATTGACTCAAAGATATTCTGGAGGCACTTGAAATGAAAATTTATTTGATTTTCTCTGCTCTCGTGCTGTCATCATGTCCAAAACACACCCATGCAAGGAGCTCTTGAGCAGCTCACCCATTGGCTTCTGGAGGGCTGGTGCCCAGTTGCATGGATGAGGAGCCTCCTGGGGCTCTGAGCAGGGTGAGCACTTGCTGGAGGAACATTCTTGGGTTGAAGTCCAGGTTCTTCCATCAACCAGTTGCATATGAAGAAGCTGGGGCCTTGTCCTTCCAGCCTTCTGGAGAAGGTCTCTGTGCACCTACAAATTGCTTTCAACCAGGGTTACATCTCCTCCTGCTCCTGCAAACACCTCTCCTGTTGTTCCCCCAGGAAGGGCTGCACCATCACTCTACCTTGGAAGGTGCAAAGACCCTTTCCTAAGTAGTGCCTCCAGGTGCCCAAAACATCAGTTGAGCTTCATGCCCTCGGCTTGGAGCTTCTTAGATTGTCGTGGCTTGGCCCAGAGGATTTTAGGGGGAGAAGGAACCAGTGCTGTGCAAACACTCCAGCTGGCTGGAGGTCACGAGACGTGGCAGAGCCACCCAAGAGACCTCTCCAGCCCTTATTCCCAAGTACCACCTGGAGGTGCCTGGTGCATGGCAATGAAGAGTGTCTCTTCACTGCTGCTCTTCCTCTAAATGGCATTATGGGCACTAAAAATTGCTATTTCCCTTCTGCTTGGAAGCAAAGTCTCATCAGTCCAGCATCATCTGCAGGATGCTACGTGGCTGTTTATATATTGCATCCCTTATGCTCCTTTTTTCAAGGCAGTAGCTGGATAACCCCACCAGATGTAGCAGCGCAGTAATATTTAAAGAACAAGTAAATTCCTTGCAGAAAGTCCTATAATAATCCCTCTAAACAACATGGACTTGCTGCTTATCAACCTCGCACACTTGAAATAGAAGCACGAGCAATGTACAGGGGAAACATGGGCAGTAAATCAGATTTCCTATTGATGTTCCTAAACAATTTAGGATCTTTAGAGCAGATTTCTCCCCCTGCCTGTGTTGTCCTGTAGTATTTGATCAGCACGTTCATTCTAGACAGAGAATCCACACAACATACTTTGCCATGTGAAGTCTTGGCACAGAGAGAGCAGGAAGGGAGGGATGGAACTTTTGGTTTTACAATTTAATGTAATCTTCCAATTTGATTAAATTGTGTAAGTAGCAATATTAACAAATGGATTGATAGACGAGCTCCTTTAAAATGATCACGTCCTCATCCCAGCCCACAAGGTCTGTCCTAACTAAAGCTGCTGAGAAAATGCCTCCAGAGAATCTCAAATCCAAGTTGGAAGACAAGGAGTTGGTAATTTTCAAAGTCAAGTCTATCAGGCTGTTCTCCTCCAGAAGAGAGTGCACGTAGTAAGGCCATTGATGGAACTGGAAGCACCTGCAAGATTTACTCCAGGGACAAGCTAGTTTTTAGTTTTGTACAGAGAAATGTAAGGTGGAGATTTGGTTTCATGCCAGAGTTCATTTATACCTGGATAAAGAGCAGGTCATGCCAGCAGGTAGTCATCACTTACATGAATCTATGCCTTTAGAAAGCTGAAAGCCTTTTTCTTACCAAATTTAAGTTCTAAAATACTCCCAGGCATGTAGATTAAATTGAGGGATATTATTCAAGTATCAAATCAGAGTAGTCCACGGTGGCAAATTCACCCTTTGATCTCCAAGGAGGGAAATACAAATGTAGACTCATATGAAGAACACTCATCAGGTGTCCTCCTGAATTTCTTTAAAAATAGAGATGTTAGAGCCAACTTCATCTTGGAAAGGTTCAAATAAGAACTGTTATATTTAGGAAACCCTCCCCATTCTCCATGGGGTTTTGTTTCATTAGGTTTTTTGTTATATGGATGAGGCGTGTTGCTTTTTATAAAGTCTTTTAGGTTTTGAACTAGTTGTGTCATCAAACCCTTCGATTAAAAAGAGGAAAAAAGACAAACCCTCCTCATTAGTCCCCCAGTTCCCAATCTACTACCTTCCTCACTAGTATAAATAACACAATTGAGCAGAATTCCCCATTTCCCACTGAAATAATCCCCCAGACCGAGGAGTTGCAGCAGTAAATGAGGAGTGGAGACTGTTCTACCAGTGTCCATGAGATCAGGTAGAGATGTAGACTTGGCAAATACTTCATAAGTCACAATAAAACACTTAGTTTGTCTGAAAATCAGTGTGAAGGGAACTCTCTGAAAAAGTATTTTTAATTTATTTGCTAAAAAGAGAGTACCCAAGTGCTATTCCTAATTTGTGTCATGTTTTAACCAGTCAGCAGAAAAAACTTGCCCTCATTTTACTGTAAAATAAATGGTGGGACTTGCCAAGTCACTAACTCCGAGCTAACTGGGGTACAATCATTAGTGAGATATTTCTGTGACTAATTAAGGCCTTAGTTCTGAAATGTGCCCTCATTGTAGTAGGACCATCAGACAAAATCACGCTACTACCGTGCATGAAAATAACAACAAGCATCTTCACAGTGCTCATAATTTGTTGCCTGCCTGTTTCCACTTCTTAGGATGAAAATCTTTTTTCCTCATGAAAATCTGTGCACTCATTCCAGCCAGGGTCAAATTCTGCCCTCTGGGGTCTCCACTCAAATCCCACTGGAGCTGGTGGGAGTTGTGTGGGACTGGGAGGGCAGATTTTGGTCCAGAGCACCCCAATGAAATGTTGTAACAAATGAAGTGTTTTAACAACCTCCTAGGAAAAAATCAGCCCTTAATCCCTAGAGATAACGTAGTTCTTGGTGGAAGTTTGGTAGCTTCTTTCCTCCGTGCATGATCCCTCACTGTGGCATCACATTTAAGGGTCACGGCTCCTGTACCCACCTGATGCCCTAACTGGGGTATTTCTGTGCTATGCTTTAGAGAGACTCAACTTGACCATTGCCCATCCAGCAAACACCACGTGCTGAGACATTATACACTTATTTGGCACAAAAAAGGGGATTTTAGCACTAAAAAAACCCCCTTCTAGCCTTACTCAATACTACCTATTTTACAAAATTTTCCCAAAATGAGTTTATCCAAATTATAGATGTTTTTACTGCCAAGTTTTCCTGGGATGATGTAGACCTCAGTCTACACTGAAGGGATGTGAGAAGCTCTGTAGCCATGAGCAGTGCTCAGAGCTGCCCCAACAGGAGAAGACAAGGGAGTTGGAAGGCTGAACCTTGTTCAGGTCTGTAGAACCAGGACCTTATTTCTCTGTGGGTAAAAGATAATTAATCAGAGGTGAGCAATGAGCACATCACCATCTGGTTGGCAGATAAGTACACTATCAAGAGTACTGGGGGGCACTGCAAACACTTCTTGGTGGTGGTATGGAAAAGATGAGATGATGCTTGGATCTTTCTACCTATCTTGAAAAGATCCTGAGCATTTCTTAAAGCTGCTCGTTAATTGCATGTAGCTGAGGAACAACTAAATTCTCATTTTTTTAAGGCATTTCTGCAGGGCAGAAATGATCAAATCCCATCTCCTGACAGCAGAGCAATGCCAAGACTGCCAGTTTTCCAAATCTCCTGGAATGCCCCAGTTGGATAAATGAGTGCTATTGCAATGCTGAACTACTCCACATTTGTGAATTACAGTTTGCAAGATTTCAAAAATGTATTTGTTTTGGTGGCTGTAGTTTGTTCATCAGGGTAGTCGGAGGAGATAGAGACATACATGAATTTTCAGTCCTGCAACAGATATGAAGCACTCCCATTTTTCATCACAGCTACAAGAAGTGAAGTCATCTGTAACAGGACAACCTCCAGACTAATTGGAGCTTCTCTCTCAGTTCTCAAATTATCAGCCAGCTATTTTTAATGAAATCATAGAGAAAAAAAACCCCAAGTCATCCTCTGAGGGAGTTAACAACGCAACACAAGGACTGCTTGTAATCAAGTCCTGCTTTGGTACATTTGCATGAGAGCTGAACATGGTTATTTGTGTTCAACCACCACCAAGGCAATGCATTTTTGACCGTGTCTGTACCTCCTCACTCCTTGAAGCCCTCGTTGTGACATGAAATTTGATTTTGTGAATGCACCGACTGCATCCAAATGACCAACTTTGATGTGAGGCAGATTCTGTTTGTTGGGGGGAGGAGGGAGAGTTCTTAAAAAAAAAAAAAGTCCTGACAGCTATGGATAGATACCAAAACCCCATCCTACTCCTTTTGCTTTATCCCCCTTCAAGGCCTGAGTGTTGGGAATATGTTCTATGTCTTTTCTGATGATGGGATCACAGTTCTTCAGCCAAATGAATGTGAGATCCGGAGACACATCAGGCCCGAGGAGAGGATTTTCACAAGTTATGTAAGTCCTAAACCCCAAGAGCTGGGAAACTTTCTCTTAATCCCTTCAAAGGTTGTTGTTGCTAAGAGGAGCCATTTGACACAGTGGTGGTGGAGCTTGGTGGGCTTCGTGTGGGCATCCCTGAGGTGTATTATCTTCTCCTCTTGGAAAGGAAGGAGATGTGGAAAGTAGAAGACTGACGTGGAGGATTATTGATATATTGCAGAGAATATGACTAGGTATCATGTCCAAATGTAGGCAAAGACTTTCCCTTGTCCTTCTTGAAGTGTTTACATGGCTGTGCCCCAAAGTTGTAACTGGGCTGTAGAGAAAGCCCAGAAGTCAAGAGCAGAGAGGTGCACACATCACTTACTGGTGCTAACCAGACCCTTTCACTGGTGGCTCCATAGGCAAAGGTTTGGGCTACGTTCTGCTCCTCAGAAAGGGTTTCCCAGGTTAAATCTCAGCAGGGAAGGTGGTTGTGCCATGCCTGGTCCTCTGCATCTTCTGCCGCTGAGCTGGAGACCTACAGCACCCTTGTTTGCTGGCTGGTGTTTTCTGTCAGCACTGAGTTTACCTAAGCCTGGCTTTAGGAAATCCCAAGGAAAATGTGTCCATGTGTCAGTGACCATCAAGCACTGGCTCGTGTGTAGTGGAGCTCAACATGTGCCTGGAGGTCCTGGTGAGGCCAAGGATTTCAATGACCTGTCTTATGTACCCCTGTGTGCTCCCACCACGTGTATGTTCATGAAATGGTCGATTCTCATAAAACAGGTCCTGAAATACATCCAGAAATGCATTTTTTATCACTCAAGTATTTAGTTTGTTGTTTAAAGGGGAAGTTGAGAATGTGGCTTCCTTCTGGAGAAAAAGACTCAGCCTTGCTTTCAATTTGGGGAGGAATAAAAGGGGAGAATTACTCTCATGAGCCCTGCAAGCTGGGTCAGGCTCTGCTGATATAGGTCAAGACCTTCTTGTGAGTCTGTATTTTAAAAATCTCAATAAATCTGTGTTTGCTATTGCATTTTTTTCCACTGGATTTTAATACACTTCACAGAAACCCAGACTGATGCTCACCCCAGGGCTGGCCATAATATGATTAAGCCACACTTAAGCTGTTGCTACTCAAAACCCAGAGAAATCTTGTGTTTCTTTTCCAAGGAGCTGCAAATATTGCAGAGGTGGTTCTGGAGCAACACCTTGAGAAGAACAAAGGAGAGGGCACTTAAGGAAATAATGTCAGCACAGTGGTGGGCACAAAAGGCATTTCTAATGTCATTACTTGGCTGCCTTTCAGAGAGACCTCTGGGGAGTTCCTACAGCTATCATAGGCACTTTCCCTTGGTAGAGCAAGGAGTGACTTCTTTTTTGTCCTCCCTTCTAGTATCTTGAGTGTTTGCCTCAGACATTGAGGGTTTCTACAACAAAGGTTTCTTCATTTGTGGTTAGAGGGCACAAAAGCAGAGAAAGCAGCTGTAGCCAAAAGCCTGGTGACCTTGCTCCCCTTGGTTTGGGTGGATGCTGTGTTGGGAGAGCCTGGGTCCCAGCTGAGGATGAGGAGGGCAGTTTGAAGGCTGTCAGGTGCTTGGCTGTGTGAACACCTTCTGGAAGCCCAGGGCTGGGCTTTTGTAGCATCTTCTAGCTTGCAGTAGCATAAATCCACAGCCTGGCTGGAGGACCAGAAAGTGCAGCCAAGATGTTGAGTCTTGTATCTTCAACTTACACCAAAATACTGAGTTGACAGAGCTGGGCTGCTTAGAGATGAAATCTTTTTATCCCTAAACCTGGTGGGTTTTTTCACTGTTTTTTTCTTGAACCTCCTCTTTTCCTGCTGCTTGAATCTCTTTCCCCTGAGGGAGGGTGTGACATTATCTAGAGTGACCCAGCTGATGGATTGGCAGGATTTAAAGCCAACAGTTGTGCTCACTGAAATATAGAGGACAAAATACAGGATACTGGATATTAGAAAAAAAATTCTTTACCATGAGGGTGATAGATCAGTGGAAGGGGCTGCCCAGAGAAGTGGTGGAGGCCCCATCCCTGGAGACACTCAAGGTCAGGCTTGATGGGGCTCTGAGCAACCTGCCCTAGGTAGAGATGTCCCTGCTGGTGTAGGGAGGTTGGACCAGATGAGCTCTAGAGGGCCCTTCCAGCCTCAAACATTCTACAGCATCAGGTGGTTGTGAACAGTTTGGTCCAGAGCAGCAGGAGTTGGTTCCTTTTGAAGAAGGGAGGTCTTTACGTTGGCGTGATAGACAGTAGGACCTGACTTGTTTTGCTACTGTTGCCCTGAGCACAAGCACACTGAAAATTAAGGCTTTATTACAAAATCCAAAGCTGTGATTCAATTAGTGTAAACCCCTGTTATTTCAAAGCACGGGGTGATGTTTCTATGGCTAATAAATGCTGGCAGCACTGTGAGTGATGAACCAAGGCATGCTTCAAAAGGCTGGGTGGTGATTGAAATTCAGTGTGAGTTCACAGGAGGTCCAGCTGTTGAATGTCACAGGGTAGAGCCAGGCTGCAGCGTGTGCTACCTGAGAAAATTATTATTTCATGTTTTCCAGGAAAGAAAAGGGGGGTGGGGAAAAAAAAATCGTCCTAATGGAATCCCCCTGGATTTTTTTTTTCTATGGTTTTCAAGACGAAGCTTCTTGCTGCTCCAGGCCCTGAACTTGTAGGGATGAAACCTTTTCTCTGCTTATTTTGTTTCCCTCAGGAAGAGATCTGTCCTAGAGTGGAAGGTGGAGGTTCTCAGTCCTGCCTCTGGGCTTCGGCGGTCAACGTCAGGGATAAATACATTTATGTGACACAGCCTAAGCAGAACAGAGTCATGATCATTGATATCCAGACACAGAAAGCCATGCAGGTACTGACAAGGGGGATGCTTTATTCAGTGATGGCAAAAGGCTTTGATAGGGGACAAAAAAATAGTGCATCTTTGCCTGGTGGATCTGCTGGCATCACTAAGAAGTTGGGCTTGTGTTGCTTTCACCCATGGGGTCCCACTGGGAGGAAAAACTCCTTTACTGGCCATTTATCATCATCTCAGGGCTGCATCCAACATGGTAAAATAACCCTAGAACCAATCTCTGGCTTATATTTGCTGCCTGACCTTGGTTCTAAGCAGAATGGGAAGAAGGAGCTGGTGTGGGTATAACTCAAGCAGAAATTGGCCCCGATCTCCTGGCCGTAAGTAAGAACATGAGGTGGAGCTGGAAACCATCACTGAGCAGCCAGATCTTCCTACTGCTGGTGCTGCCCTGGCTGATTTGAAGGTGATTGTGGAAAGCTGCACAAATGGGTGTAAAAGTGGTGCAGGGAATGTAAATGAGACAATTCTCACCATGTGCATTTGGGTCACTGTGTAAATACCTTTCTCTTTCCTTCAAGTCCTTGGCTGTCGACCCGTTACCCACCAAATTACACTATGACAAGTCCCACGACCAAGTGTGGGTGCTTAGCTGGGGTGACATGAGGAAGTCCTCACCAACACTGCAGGTAAGTCCTCGTGCACCTCAACCTCTGCCCTTCCTTGGCTTGGCACCATTGGCAGCAAGCTGGTGGCTGGTTGGTTGCAGGTAATTAAGAGCCTTTAATGGGCTGGGTATAAAGCTGCTCTTTGATTTGCATCTCCAGCGTGCTTCATTCATCCCTCCTCCGTCCATCCTCCCATATTTTTCCTGCTGTTTAATTGGTTTTTGAGCAATGGCTGTGCCCCAGGCTGGCAGCAGAGCTGCTTGGCTGCCAAGCTCGGGTTTGTTTTAGGGCTGGTGACAGAGCCAAGAGCCATCAGGTCCTACAGCAAGGGCTGGCAGCTGACTGTGAGCAGGATGAGCCCACGATGCTGCGGGGCCTTTGTGCAGCCTGCAGGAGCTTTTTAACTTGATCGAGGTCTGAAAGCAAGTGGGTACCAAGCAGCCACGTCGAGCATCCCTCCTGCATAGAAATCTGCTTCTCTTTGGGATGCTGGGAGTGTCTCATCAGAGGTGCAGGGCAGGCTGAGCAGCACGTTCAAGGGTAAGCCTAAGGTAGGGGTGTTGAGCCTGGAGAAAAGGAGGCTCAGGGGAGACCTTCTCACTCTCCACAACTCCCTGCAAGGAGGTTGGAGCCAGGTGGGGTCAGGCTCCCAAGAAACAAGTGATAGGACAAGAGGAAACAGCCTCAAGTTGCCCCAGGGGAGGTTGAGGTTGGAGCTGAGGAACAATTTGTTGGTGGGCAGGGTTGTGAAGGGCTGGGCAGGGCAGTGGTGGAGTCCCCATCCCTGGAGGGGTTTCCAAGGCGTGGAGATGTGGTGCTGAGGGCCATGGGTTAGTGGTTGGACTCAATGACCTTTAAAGGTCCCTTCCTTATCATTCTGTGGATGATAATATGGTAGAAATTATCCTTTCATAGTAAAATGCAGAAAAAAGCTCTCCAGGGCATGAAAAAAAAAAGCATAAGCAGCCAAAGCAAGACCTCAGGGAGCAATTCTGCTGTTGGGTGTTAGTGAGTGCACTGGAGGGGTGCCAGTGAGGTCCCTGGAGCTGCTCCTTGCTCAGCACCACCAGACCCACAGTGATTTGGGGCTCTCTGGGGAGCAGTTAATGTGCACAGCTTTGGACAACTAAATTAGCTCCTGTTTCTGGCTTGCCCTGGAGGATTCTTTCTTCTGTTGATGGTGCAGAAACACTAAGTGCAAGCATCTAATTGGGCGTTTTGCTGCCACCATACGTGATATGACAGTTGACAGCAGAGCTGGTTTGATCCCTCCAGACATACATGTCTCTAGTAGTTATTTTCTGGCACTTGCTGCTGCCCAACCTTTCTGGGAACATAGGTGTGGTGTGAATACTCCTTCTACTGCTTCTCAGTCTACATTAAAGCATCCCCCAGCCAGCAGAGAAGGGTGGCTGTGATTTCTGCCCTAAAATCCTACAAATCTGGAGGCTGCGTTGGTCATAGGGCTGCCCAAGGCTTCGTTGGAGATGCTGCCCCACGAAGGTGGGACAAGCCATCTCCACCAGTCACATGCTCCATCAGAGATATCAGATGCAGCCTGTAGGATTTCAGTAATAAAGAGTGGACAGTGAGACCCTGGCACAGGTTGCCCAATAAAGTTGTGGATGCTCCATCCCTGGAGGTGTTCAAGACCAGGTTGGATGGGGCTCGGAGCAACCTGGTCTAGTGGGAGGTGTCCCTGCCCATGACAGGAGGGCTGGAACGAGATGATCTTTGAGGTCCCTTCCAGCCCAAACCATTCTATGATTCTACAGACCAGCAACACAACAGGATGGGGGCAAATAAAGGTTTCTGAGGTGGTGCCACCAACTTGTCTCTCCTGGGGATGAGCAGCCTCCCATAGAAGCTCTAAGGAGACAAAATGGGCTCTCTTTACCCTTCCAGACTTCATTTCTTCCCTCCAGCTGTGAGAGGTTTCTGTAATTAAAGGAGAGATGGCACAAGCCTGTGATTGTTAAGAGGAACTCACCATCTGCACAGTTGGAGGCTTGTTACAAGGCTCCAGCTCTCAGATAGTCCTTTTAGTTATCTTTATGAAGTGCAGTTGCACGTGTGGGGAGTGAGATTAGCATCAACATCAGCAGATCCTCTCTTTTTTTTCCAACCTCCTTCCCCACAAGGTGGGCAGCGACTCATTTGGCTCAGTTCATTCTTTAAAACCAGGGGGTTAGTCACAGACATGCAAGAAAATATCTTAACCAAGATGCTGCTGCAGAGGTTGATCTGAATCTCCACTTTGGAAGTTGGGGATTTATCAAAGAGCCCAACTAATGTTTAGCCCTTGTGGGAAGCAAATTCCTGGCCTCATGCAAGAGTGAGCATCTTTCTTGAGTAATCTAATTATAATACATCTAAATGGCAGGACCAGACCTGCTGTCTGAACACAACCTTGTAGGGTTTCAGCATCTCCTTCATGAATGATGCTGCTCTAAATTGGAAGCAACCACTATTGCACACTAGAGAAGCAGAAGTTCCTAATGCATGGATTAAAGTCAACTTGAATTGTTGAGTATTTAATGTTTTAATGAGGGAAAACTTCCACCTCTCCTTTCCTGGAGCTCCCATGGAGGTGTGTGGTGTGCTGGAGGACACCACGATGGGGGACAACCAAAGGGCTTTTCTCTGCTCCTCTTTGAATTTTCTATGGTGTGGTGGATGGATGGACAGTTCTTCTCCTTCACAGTGGTCATGAACTGCTGCGAGTTGGTGGTTGAGCCTTCCAGCTGGTAAATTATCACTGTGCATTCACGTGGGATTAATAAATACGACCATGAAATAAACGTTTATTTTAGAGAGTGAGGAATGAATTATTATGGTCCTGGTGTTGTTACTTCAGCTCCTGCATGACTGCTCCTTCTGGAGACACAAACATCTTATGAAAGTCAAGTTGTGTGCTTGCCTTACAAATGTCAAGCCTCAAGTGCTATTTATTGACAGACTTTTTTCAAGACAGCTACACCAAACATTATTTGGAAGTCATTAATCCATTTGAGCCCTGGGAGAAGCCACTTGGTGCCATGTATGACTGTAATCTCTATTTACCTTCCTGCCTTGCTGCTCTGTGCTCATCCTTGTGTGTGTTTATTGTAGGTGATACCAGAGGCCAGCACAGGGGAGGATCCTCACGTCATCCGCGCGCCCTTCGAAGGAGTG
Organism: Brachypteracias leptosomus; assembly: GCA_013401335.1. NCBI lineage: Eukaryota > Metazoa > Chordata > Aves > Coraciiformes > Brachypteraciidae > Brachypteracias > Brachypteracias leptosomus. The sequence continues at coordinate 242,075 of VYZX01028647.1, read as the reverse complement.
GATGATTTTTTTATACCACCTACAAATCTAATTATTAATCACGTTAGGTAAGAAATGAGCTTCATGAGGAGCAGGAGTGACCACGCTGCTCTTCTCTGGAGGGCATCCTAATGATCTCACAGCACTTTGCAGATGGGAATGGATTAATTGAGGCTAACTGCTCTTAACCCCATTTTCATGGAGAAATGGAGAAATTTGGGCAAAAATTGAGAAACTGAGCAAACTACCAATAGTTCTTCAATGAAACAGCAAGAAACAAACTTCCCTTAGACCCTTTGTGGGCATCAAACACTCAATAAATCATAATATGAGCCCTTATATTCATCTTGGGTTCCCTGCAGAGGACTGAGGGGTCACACTTAAATGATTAGGTGCTGAATCTGATCCTAAATAAATAAACTTTGCTTCCTGAAACACAGAATAATGAGACATAATTCATGGCTGTTAGTCCTGGGTTTTGCCCTACCTCATTTTTCCAGTTTGCTTTCAAAATACCAAATAAAATAACAATAAATAAAATAGCTTTCAAAATAACAAACAGTAGTGGTAGGAGGTAGAATGTTGAAGCCTGAGATGAGAAAGGTTCGGGTTCAAAGACAGGAAGGTAGAACAATTACACTTTTTTGTTGTTGTTTTATTGTCTTTTTGCTTCTGGGCTGTGCCCAGATGATCTTCCATAAGAAATATTAATTGTAGGTAATTGTCTGTAGTTTTCCATGTGCAAAGCAGAGAATTCTGTGCCTAATTTCCTATTTTATTTATTGAGGGCCAGATCTTGGTCCATTATCTCTCATGGAAATTATTTGCCCACAGTCTAATGAGTCTTACTGAGCTCATGCTCTAAATTCTCCCCTCAGAACCAGCAAATCCCAGCATTTCCCAGGAATTTTTAAACAATCTCTCCCACAAACCAAGAAATACTTGTATGCAAATGCCCCTGCATATGTATTTGGGCTGCCTGTTATTTCAGATGGATATCTAGGAACATATCCATTTTTTATTAGTTCCCAGGGTAGGTTGTTGTCTATTAAAACCTCTCCAAGTGGAAGTTTTCCTTTGAGTCTCCAGATTTCACACAAATGCTGCTTCTCTCCTGTAGCTCCGTGCACACAAAACACTTTCTGACCCACTTTTTAAAACTAAAGTTTATGATAAGAACCATTTTTTTAACTTCTTGGGGCATTCAACCAAGTATTAAGGAAGTCTTGGGGGGGAAAAAAAAAATAAAATGCTGTAAGGGAAAGTACTTTTTAAAGTGTATTTAAGATGCATCCATCCAGGAGGAATCCAAGTGTCATCTCCAATTCCCCCCCATGCTACGAATCTCTGCTGCAGGTATTTTCTGAAGCCTCTAATGGATGTGGGTGTAATGGGAAAATGAAAGGCTGATCCCAGTGGTTTTCATGGCATCACACACTACATTGGCTCCTGCTTGAGCAGTGAAATGATTGCTTGGGGTCTCATTGACAGATGGATTAAGAATAAAGAAATAAACCCAATGTTTTAAGCAAAATACGTATTATCTGCACACGAGCATGTTGTGCTCTCTGCTTCATCAAGCAATTTTGTGTCTTTTTGGGGAAGAGGCACAAAGCTGAGCGCTCACTTCATTTCCCTCTGCCTGCACTGGATGGATGAGGAGATGCTCAGTGTAAAATCAGTTTTCCTCCGTCGGCATCAGTGACCTGTGAATCCAGGGGAACACAAGCAGGCAGCTTCTCTCAAATTAAGCAGAAACCTTTCTGGGCTATTCTTGACCTTTCCTTGTCTCCAGCAAAGGTCAGATGTGCTGCAGTGTGTTTCTTTTACAGAGCATTCATTCTCTGCTCGCTGTTGTCTGCCCTCTCTTGAGACAGAAAACAAAAGACCCTTTTTCTTCATAACCTGGTTGTGTTCCTCGAGACATGTTTTACACCTTCCCTGGGATATGGGATGGTAGTTAATGTCTACTCTACACCTCAGCCTTGCCAGTTCTAGGTGCCACACACACACACCTCACAGATGCTGGGATTTAAGAGATGAGGTTGGACATGGTCTTCACTCAGTGGTTGAGCTCAAAGTTGCTCCCTGACCCCAGCCTGGCAGGGGTATAGAATCAGGGCATGTATTGGGTTGGAAGGGACCTCTAAAGGTCATTTAGTCCAACCCCCCTACAATAAGCTGTATTTTGAGCAGTTTTCTATTTGGGGATTGAAGGAGTTTAAGTATATATGGAATTATATCTCTCTAGACCTGAACTGGGTTCAAACTGTCCAAGAGTTGCCTACAGAACACCCACTCCTGTTGTGACTTGGTCTTCCCAGTAAAACCCTTCAGCTCTTGGAGATGTTACTCAGATACCCAAGCACATAGTCAGGCTTCCAGGACCAGGTTGCTAATTTTAACTGAAATACACACCTCCTTTTAGCACGCTTTAGAAGCAGCAAAACAAGAGGGATTTCTTACAGAAAAGAGCATTATTGCCCACAAAACCAGCAGCACAGAGTTTCCCAGTGCTGCTGACTCCCGTCTTTCCTCCAGCACATCACCAAGCCTCCAGAGATACCATCAGTGTCATGTTTTCCATTGCAGGTTCGGCTTCGTCTTCAACACCTCGAGACCGGCCGTTCACAAGATCGACCTGGAGACCGTGACCCACATCAAGAGCATCCCCTTCAGAAACCACAGCTGCCTACCCCAGACCATGGCTTACACCCACCTGGGCGGCTACTTCTTCGTGCAGTGCAGGAGGGACGGGTCGTTGGCTGCCTCTCCCCAGCTCATCATTGACAGTGTCACTGACGCCGTCATCGGTCCCAACGGCGACGTGTCGGGAACGCCTTTTATCTCACCGGACGGGCGCTACTTGGTCAGTGCTGATGAAGCCAGTGGCAGGCTCCAAGTCCAGGCTCTAACTGTCCGAGGGGAAATCCAGTTGATTTATGACTTACACACAGACATCCATGTATCTGATCTGACTTTCCAACCCTCTTTCACTGAAGGCAATCAGTACTATATATACGCCACGTCGCATCTGCAGACAGATGTGCTCTTTGTAGAGCTGTCGACGGGGAGAATGAACGTACTGAAGAACTTAAAGGACCCTCTCACAGCCAAAGAGTGGCCCTGGAGCAGCTACAACAGAATTGTGAAAGACAGTGGGTTGTTTGGACAGTATCTCATCACACCAGCTAGGGATTCGTTGTTTGTTGTAAACGGGAGGCAAAACAGGTTACGCTGCGAGGTTTCGGGTATAAGGAGGGGTAACACAGTGGTGTGGGTGGGAGAGGTATGAAAGGGCAGGAGCAGGAGAGCCTTGGGCAGGCAAGTACCAGTTGGACCTTTACACTGCAGCAAAAGGGCAGTAGCATTGTATATTTTTACACTGGGAACAAAAAGATATAAAAAAAAGACAAAAAAAACCCAATCCCTGTATAGGCTTCATGGTACAACACTGGTCTACTTGCAAGTTTTCTAATATAAGGTATGCTCTGCTAATAGGAAGTGGATTTGGAGGGATCCTTTTTTTCTTTGGGGGGATGATTTGTGGTGATGAGAAAAACGCTGGGAAGTGAAGATCTCCACTGAGAGATTGAACTAAGCCACGAAACCTGGTAAGAAGAAAAGAGATTTAGAGTTTCCATCCCGAGGAGCTTTTTTGGTTCAAGCCATGGGTTTTCTTTCCTCTAGCTCTTGTCCCTTAGTGGTGCTGACCCCTTCCCACCCCATTAAAGGGAAACTTGGTTAGAATCCACCTTTGGATGATGAGGGCTGAGCTTCAGAGAGCACGTTTCCCACCCCCAGCAAGCTGGGAGAGATGTTTGATGGAAACCAATCCATGTTTCTCCACGGGATGGCTTTGGGAGGCTTCAGGGATGTGGTTCCAGAAGGAGGCACAACTGGCTTTCTTCTGCACTTAATTTTGTGCTACTACTGAAGGCAACATTGCAAATCCCCCCCTCTTCTCATTTGTGTGATTGAGAAATTTGGCATGAAATCTCCAGGCTGGGGATAAGCCAGGAAACACCAAGGGGAGGGCCAGAGCTTGTACAATACTTTGGTGAGAAGGGGGCATTAGTCTTTCAGCAGCTTGGGCACAAGATGCAAAATCTGCTTTGGAGGGCAGAGAATTAGTGGTGGTTATTCCCCTAGGACACAGCAACACGTCTGGAAATTGGTTTCTCTCATTAAACATCGAGTAGTGCTGAAGCCACTTGGTTCTCCATAAACTAAGAGTGACAGAGGGTGTCTTGAATAGAAAACTCATTTTCTAGTCATAGCCTTAATTTGCCTATTTCTTCCCAGGCATCCTGGGAAACAATTTTCCTCTGTGATTTTTTTTTTTTTTCCCTTCCTGTTTATGGTACATTTGTTTATAGTCAATTATCTTTTAGTTATGAGCAAAGAGATTCATGTAGAACCAGCTGAGATGCAACAGCTGGCACGGGGAGATGTCAGTTGAGTTGCCATAAAAACAGATCCGTTGGCACATTTGGAAGGTATAAAAAAAACTTTTCGAGTTGAGTTTTTGTAACTTTTCTCCATCCATCACCAGGAAGTGATCGGGGCACCCAGAGTGGTGCAAACTGGGGGAGCACCAGTGCCACCTTGAAAGGACACCTTGTATCTTGGAGAATGGGTTCTTGAGGTGGGTGAAGACTCTCTCTGGAGGTCTTCTGAGCATCAGAGCTTTTGGAAAGACCCAGCTCGTTGTGCCCATGACCTTGTTGCCCAGATTTTGTATGAAAGCAGCTGCTGAGCTCATCCAGTGATATGTAATGGTGTGGGAATAATTATTTTTCCAACACCAACGCTCCAAGTCACCCATTTCACAGCGTGCACAGAGGGATGGTAGGTGAGAAGATGCAGACCAAGCTTTGCTTGAGGCATCCAGCTTTACCAAAAGGGTCGCATCTTGGCTGTAGACCTGAAGTCATTGAAACCATTTCTCTAGAGAATAGACCCAAATCTGTCCAGACAGACGAGGCAGGGGAGCTGAATCCTATGAATTCATTAAACACGGAGTCCTTGGAATTGCCCTTCAACACCCATAGGCTGGAACCTCCATCTCTTGTCACTTATGAGCCATAGGGGTTAGGAGAGACTATCCCATCACGACCCACAGAAATCCTGCTGGCATCCTTTAGCAATGCATGGTGTCCATGATTTTCTACTCATCCGATTAGGAGACGTTCCCATGTGAAGGAAAGGAGAAGACCAGCTTTGTAAGTACCTTTAAATATGCACAACTCCTTTCTTGAACAGAGCTGTATCCATCCATTGCAGTCACCCTCAGTGTGTCCCACCACGGCCAGGCACCCCCCTCGTGTTCTCTTTTATGACTTCTTGACTTATTTTATTCTGCCTCTGGTAAGTTCCCCTGTAGAGACGGTCATTGTGTCATAGATCAAGCAAATATTACTTTTTTAAGAATATTAAAAATACAAAAAAAAACCCCAAACCAACTGTATATATCTGTTCAGGTGAATATTGAGGCTGGATTATATATAGGCTGTGAAAGGTGTGTAAGAGACCTCACTGCTCCCTGTTTGTCTCAAACTATTGGAATGGAGTTCACTTGAAAAAAAAAAAAAAATATCCCACTTGGACCTTCCAAAGATGTTCCCTCTCTTCCCTCTTCAGCCCCAAGTTCTGGTGATGTGTTTTCTAAATTATCCTACTGGTGATATATCATGCTTAGAGAAATGAAAGTACAACTTTAGATTGTCCACACGACTTGTGAACAGTTCCAATGACGGTCAAACCTGACATTAAAGTGCTGCACATTTGTTACTCTGATTTTATTTTTTTTAATGACACTGAAATTTTATATATAGACGCTCAAAAAAAATGTTTCCACTCCTTTTTTTGCCTCTCCGCCAAAAAAAAGAGACGTTTCCTTGCCTGCAGTTCCTTGGTGTTCGCCACTAATTCACTATTAATTCCTGGCTGATCATTAATTAATCACAGCGATGGATTGAAATGGATTTAAATGGAATTAATGACCATTTAGTTACAACACTCATGTATCAGTTGGGTATTCTGGTGCCAGAATCATGGGAAAAAATAGTCCCTGGTTGACTGTAAGACTCTGGTCCCAAGGTCGGGTGCATTTTCCACTCATCATTTGAGGTTAAACAGCAGGATAATGGAAATACTGTTTTGCCTTAGTATTTCCCTCAATATTTTCATTTTCTGATGAGAGTTTGTAGCTAACACCTCTAACTATGCAGTTCAGTGACCATCCACTTCGAAATTGCAGAGAAAACTCACGAGTGCCTTAATTTGGGGTCTGTAACAGTAATCAACGTATTCGTAGCATTTAATAATTTGGATTATTTTATTTTTCTTTACCACTACAAAAAAAAGGGAAATCCCAGAAGGTTCTGGTGGGTATTCCCATGGGATGGGTGGGAGACGGGGACCTGGCAGGGCTCCTGGGTCACCAGAAGAAGGGGATCAGGGAGGGGACTGTGGAAAACCTTGGAGGAGGTGACCTCCATGGACACGTCTCTGCCCGAGAGACACACGAGTCCTGATGACCTGTCGACAAGTGCTTATTTACTTGATTTATACCATGATTAGCTCTTAATTACCAGAGTGCCCGGGAGTGTGGTAGGTGCTGCGTGGAGCAGATAAAGAGGCCAAGATCTCAATTCAGCCAGGAGATAACAGCTAATTCCCTCTATGACCCTACAGCAGGTCAACGAGATGAACAGGAGAGTGGGAACTGAAGCTGGGGGAGATGTCAGGGTTGACATCGTGAGAGCAGTGACCTGGTTGTCCATCAAAGAAAAGCTCATGTCATGATGCCTGGATATTCTTTTTTTACCCAAGACCTCCTTTATCCCTCCCTATTTAGGACTTTATTTTAAGTGCACATCCCTGCATTTACATGTTTAGCTGTTGCTTCTCTTCCTTGACCCCTTGGAAGTGGGACACGACCTCAGGGGTTTCCTATCCTGTCATTTCTGGATAATTTCTCCCTTAGAAAACCTGGGCTTCAATCCTGCTTGTTGTAATGAAGAGCATCCCAGCCAGCCCCTGGTTTTGTGCTGGATCACAGCTCCCAGGCTGCTCCCCATCAGAAACCTGCATTTATCACCTCGCTGCACATTTTCTCTTGGTCTAACCAAAAAAAAAAAACCCTCAAAAAACCCTACAATGCAGTTAGATTATAGCAAAGCAGATCAATGCTGTATTTATGTTCTATCTTGTTCTGCTGCTTGCTCCAAACCCCTCAAGCCTCCCCTCCAGCCACCCTCCCAGTGTCTCCACTGCCAGCCAAGTGCCTTCACGTTGGGTCCCACCAGCTGCTGTTCCCCAGATGTTTTTAAGCCCATTCTGGATTTCATCCCTTCTTCTCTCTTTGTGTGTCTCTACCCCAGTGCTGCAGCACATGGAATTTCAGGACCACTCCTGTCCCATCACCCAGTGTCCTCCCACCCAGCCACTGCCAGCTTTACTCTGGAGGAACCAGAGGTTGAATTTTTTTTTATTATTATTTATTTACTTTATTTTTTGGACTGAAATAAAAAGAGCAGACTGAAAATGGAGGCTCTGGGGGGACCTTATTGTGGCCTTTCAATATTAAATGGGGACCTATCAGAAAGATGGGGACAGACTTTTAAGCAGGGCCTGTTGGGACAGGACAAGGGGTGATGGTTTGAAACTGAAAGAGGGAGATTTAGACTAGAGAGAAGGAGAAATTGTTGGTGCTGAGGGTGGTGAGAGCCTGTCCCAGGTTGCCCAGAGAGGTGGTGGCTGCCCCATCCCTGGAACCATTGCAGGTGCGGTTGGATGGGGCTCTGAGCAACCTGAGAGAGTTGGTCCCTTCCCATCTAAACCAGTCTCTGATTCTATAAAACACTCCATTCTATAAAACACTCCAAACCTGTATGTTTCTTACATTTATATAAGAGATGATGTGATGACATTTAGTGGTCAAGATGGGACAAATTCCCAGCCAAGCCCAGGAATGTGATAGTCCCATCTGATAGAGTTAAAAACCCCACACCTGAAGTGAAATATCACCCATTTTTTAACAAGAGGGTTGATTATTTTCTCCCTAAAAATAAAGGATGAAATCACAAGGCTTGAGGATTTTTTTGGATGATTCTGTAAACAGGGAAAAGAGGCAGGAATCTCACACCTGGTAAAAATCAGGATGCTCCCAAAATGCTCCGGGCTTGGGGGCTGCAAATCCAGAGCTGCAACTATTCATTTTTTATTATTATTATTATTATTATTATTACATGCAATGCCAGCTGGCTGTGGCAGCCCAGCCTAAATACTTCAGGTGCTGCAATCCCATGGCTGCCCAGTATGACCAGGTGGGATTTACAGGTGGGACAGGATGGTTTGAGCATCTCCAGTGCAACCTGTCGTGTTCTTGGCCCAATCTACTCTCTGCAGCAGCTGAATTGATGCTCATAATTCAGTTCAGTGTGTACAGAATTAGTCGACCCTGCCCAGATGTCCTGGTGCCTTCACAAACTAGCAATGACCCTCAGCACCTTGACATGGGATGCTCAGGAGACCTAAAGTCCTCACAGACATGAGTGGCTGGTAAAGAAGCTTTTTTTTCCTTTGCTGGTTTTGTTCTTTTTTCCTTCTTGTTATTTTATTTCTCCCTCGGTGTAAGAAATAAGAAAATTCCTGAAAAAGGGATGAAACCCCATGTTGGACACACAGAACTCAAAGGTGACCAAAGCTCTTGCATGTCTCATCTTCAGTGTGGAGAACATGGGGGGTTGTGGGACATATTTCCCAAATGTTTGGAGTTGCAAGGCAAAAAGCAAGAGCAGGAAAAGGTCATTGGTTTTTTGAACCAGTTCCCAATATAACTTTGAAAAATAAAAAAAAAAGAGCCCTGCTGTGGTGCTCCTGCCATGCAAATTGCCATGGCCTAGGGGCTTGTTTAATTAAGCACTTCAGCATCTAACCCTCGGAGGTCTGTGGTGTCTTTGACACTTGTCCAAAGCCATCAGCCCAGCAGGGAGCAGAAACTCAGCTGCAGCTGGTAAACAAGGCAAGCAGCAAGTCAAACAAGGAGCCCAACCCACCTCACAAAGGTCAAAGCACTGAGTAAATCTCAAATTCCTGGGTTAAAAAAGGTTTCTCCTCATAGTTGCATGATGCTGTGCATGGCTTGATGGCCACATCAAGCACCATCTGATGCCCAACCCAGGAGCCGTGTGCTTTCCAGTTCAACCTGGAGAAGAGAAGGCTCCAGGGGGAGCTTATTGAAGCCTTTCAGTATCTGAAGGGGGCTACAAGAAAGCTGGGGAGGGACTTTTCACAAAGGCTTGGAGTGATAGTACAGGTGATGGGTTCAAACTGGAAGAGAGGAGATTTAGATTGGAAATGAGAAGGAAATTCTTCACTCTGAGGGTGGTGAGACACTGGCCCAATGAAGTTGTGGATGCTCCATCCCTGGAGGTGTTCAAGGCCAGGTTGGATGGGGCTTGGAGCAACCTAATCTAGTGGGAGGTGTCCCTGCCATGGCAGGGGGGTTGGAACGAGATGATCTTTGAGGTCCCTTCCAACCCAACCCATTCTATGATTCTTTCACTCACAGCAAGAGGGTGCAATGATGGGTGGCACTTCAACTACCCTGGAATCACAGCAGGGCAGAGAATAGAGCATCACCTGAAGATATTATGTTTTTTTTACCACAGGGAGCATTGCAAAGGGGTATATTGTTAATATTTTATTTAAGGCCACAGTAAACACTGTATTAAATGGCTTCCAACAAGTGGAGGGAAGTGTCTGCATAAGAAAGGGCCTCATTTCTGCTGAGGATTTGCTTTGGGGGCTTGCAAAACATGATCTGAGTGGGGTCAGGCTTTAGGGAGGCCCAACCAAGCTAGAAAAGAGTGATAGGACATCAGCTAACAATTACCCCTGGTTTATTTCCTACTTTCAACCCTCATCTGCTGGAGCACAGCTGCACCCTTAAGGCAGCCCAGGACCTGCTGGAAGCTGCTTCTGAGCATCAAGAATGCAGAATTTTCCTGCCATCAGCCCTGACCACCTTGTTCTAGGGATGATCCCCTGTGAGCACCTGTGTTTACCTGTGATGGGAGTGTTGCACTGGGCTCCAGCCTCATTTTTACATGGAATCCAAGAGAATTACTTTTAATTATAGAGGGAAAAATACTGGTGGACTGCAAACAGAAGATAACCACTGGCTTGTTAACGACCCTCTCTGGCATCACTTTCTTTCAAGTGGCTGCTCTGAAATGGTCCATATCCCACCTAATAGCTAAGCTGCAGGTCATGCTCTTCATCCACATCATCTAGTCCTAGCACAAATAGAATCCTTGCTGAGTCAAGCCCAGCTGAACCCCCCCAGGACAACACAGATATGGACACAGGCAGCAAGAGCCAGTGAGCCCAGCTCTTCCCTTGGCAGGGTTCCTGTTCCCAAGCTTGCTCAGCACAAAGCCAGCCCTGGAAGCTACTTGGCTCTGCCTTCCAACCATTGGCACCACAGCCAAAACTCCTCAGTATTTTCTCACTGTTAAATTATTTCCATCCAGTCCATACATCAGCTTCTTGATGGCTTCTTCAGCAGGTTGCATCCCCTCAAAGCAAGGTGTTTTCTCGAGCCTCAAAACTCTTTATGTGATTATTTTATATATTTTTTTAATCTAATTCTCATATCTTCAGCAGCTTTGATGTTTTAATCAAAGTCACAGCTGTAGACAACATCCATTGTCCTTTCTTCCCTCACACGTGGACCACATGGGCACAAGTCACAGCAGGGACTGGCCATAAAACCAATAGGGCAGGGAAAATGCTGGATTATAAAGCACAGATCTGCCCTGCAGTGCTACCACCACCCAAGAAATATGGACCTGTGGCCAGTGAGGCTGGAAAATTGTGCCAGAACCCACTGATGTAGCAACTGTCTTGCACTGAGCTACAAACTGTCTCCATCAGACACTTCACACAGCACAATATAAAATGGAGGGAAGGGAAAGGAAGAGAATTGATGTAAATATAAAATTGGGGGATTTTTTTTTAGGTTTAGAAAGCAAAGCAGCAGTTGCTGTGTTGGATGTGAATGATCCAGTGCTGGTGGTCCATGGTTGGTCCTTCCCTTCACTCATCTGGTGGCTTCATCCAGACCCATCTTCTGGAGCATCAACGTCCACCCCAACGGTGGTGAGGCCATTAAATCAGGGACTTCCCAGGTGCTTCATGGATGTTCTATGTTTGCATAGTTTAAAACAGACTAATGTCTGTGGGAACATTAATAGCATCCTTGAAATGTACTTAGAAGCACATTAAATTCTCACTTCTGAAGCCACAAAGCTTTCCCAGCACAGGACATCCCAGTTGTCCCACTTGTTCCTCATCAACAAATATTTGGGCAAATAGATGGCCAAAAATAACCCCAAAAAAATTACTATTCTCTCCAAATAAAATGTGAAGGGACCTCAGGCTGTATTTCTTTCCCCAAACTTGAGGACGCTGAAAAATAATGAACATTTGTGATTAAATTTGAAAGCTATGGCTGAAGAAACCAAAATTCAACCACTGTTGTAGAGATGTCCCTGCTTGTGTAGGGAGGTTGGACCAGATGACCTCGAGAGGTCCCTTCCAGCCTCAAACATTCTGTGATTCTATAATACAGGCAAAGCCTGAAGATCAACGTGTGTAGTGACCTGCTGCTAATTCACCTTTTCCCAAACTGGGGAATTTTTCACCTTTTTTTTTTTTTCTCCCCTTATTTCTGATCAGCATTTCCAGCTGCTTATACCCCCACCCCAACTTCATCAACCTCCTAAATCTGAGTGTTCCCAACTCTCCAGGTGAAACCATTTCAGCAGGTGAATGGAAAGAACCCCACAAGAGCTGCTGGAGAAGCCACAGGAACTTTAGTAGGTGGGTTTGGGATGGTTTTTCTTTTCCCCTTGATGGAAGCATCTCTATGTCAATGTCTATGTCCACAGCTCCAGCACATCCCCACCCTTTAGGACTTATTAAAAATCAGGTTTATCTGTCTCAAGACACACTGGAAAATGATAGGAAAATAAAAATCAGCTTTGCCTGGAAGAGCCTCCTCTTGTCCCTCTCGTACATGTGAATTCCAACCCTTTATTTATAAAATATATGAGAGTATTTTTAATACATCACCTTTAGTAGAGATTTGTACCAGCACAGTATCAGTGAGCAACGTTTGAAGCACATTTGTAGTGACTTTGGTGTGTTCTGTGGTCCTGCTCTCAGTGTGTTTGGAGTAACCCAGTTGAGAAGAGGAGGGGCAAAAAAGAATCACACAAAGTGCCCTCTAGAGATACTGCAAATGCTCTTTTTTTCTTCTGATTTTGCAATAAAACTTGGCAAAAGCTGATGGTGACAGTGCCTGTGTTGTCCTTTGGGTGTTGGGGTTATTGGTGGCAGGTCCTGGCTCCTTTTTGTGCTGTGTCCAAGTCTACAGTCAATGGCTTCTTAAACTGGGGTGGGATTCACTGGACTGGAAGAGAGCTCAAATGATGGGCAGGGGTCCTAAAATAGTGTGATTTCTAAATGTATGCATAGGCTGTTCCATGCATGGGCTGCACCTCAGCAAACACTGTGTGAATACCTCCAATCCTGGGGTCAGATTTGGGCTCCTCACCCCGAGAAGGACCTTGAGGTGCTGGAGCGATGGAACAAGAGGAAACGGCCTCAGGGGAGGTTGAGGTTGGACCCGAGGAACAATTTCTTGCTGTTTGGGGTTGTGAAGGGCTGTGCCAAGCTGGACAAGGCAGTGGTAGAGTCCCCATCCCTGGAGGGGTTTCCAAGGCATGGAGATGTGGTGCTGAGGGACAGGGTTTAGACAGTTGATCTCGATGATCTTAAAGGTCTCTTCCAACCCAAACAATTCTATGATTCTAGTGTATTCACCCTGCAAAACTCATCCCCAGCCCTTCACAACCCTACAGCAGCTTATGGGGCTGTGCAGGGTGTAAACCAGGGCAGCTTTTGACCCTTCTTGATTGATTCAAAGCCATCAATCTATCCTGGGCTGACTCAGGAGCTTCTTCAGGAGCTTTCACCCTCGGCATTGCAGGAACAGCCAACACCAGAGCTGGCAGCAGATCTCCACATCTCAAGCTGGTGCCAGACCTTCTAGCAGCAATATGGTTGCACTGGGTGAGCTCCTGTTGTCCTCATGCAGGGTGTACTCTGGCTGATGGTTTTACACATGCCATGGCTGTGTGGTTAATTTATAATTATAATTTTGGCCTGGGAAAAATTAGTCTGTCTTCCCATGGAGCTGCTGGAACACCGAGACACAGATGGCTGATTATTGGAATGTCTAATAGCATCCCTGCAATAGTCCTAAGGCAAAAAAAAACCCCACCAAAAAACACTTCTGACAAGCATTATTTGCTGAAACAAATCCCATTTAATTAAGACATGAAGTCGGGGCTGAAAGACATCCCAGCTTGTCAACAATATTAACTGCAGCATAGACTGCTGGAGGTGATGCTTTGCATTAAGGCTAAATGGTAGAGATAGGAGCTCTTGGAAGGATTTCTGAGGCTTTCCTGTGTAGCAAGACATTTTTCTTGAGCAGTATTTTATTTTAGGAGCCCAAATCAGTGCTGATTAAAACACTTTGTGCTCTAAAAATTCATTACACCAGCACAAGCTGCTTTATGTGTCCTGCCCCAAGGTCTTCGGGGTCATGGCTTCATGTCATGGGTGCAGAGGAGCTGTGTCAGCAGGAGCATCACCACTTGTGAGAGCTTCTCATAGCAGGATGGGTGTTAGGAAACCATCAACCATCCCTGGTGCAACCACATCAGCTGGGCAATATTTAACCAGAGGCTCAGAAGAAGCTGTGGACTCAATCCCAGGGCTGTGGAGGTTGCTGTGGACCACTCGTTGGGTGAGAGCCATTAATGCACAGGGAGGGTTGTACACAAAGCAGGCAGCTCAAGGTCTGCAGCCTCCCATTCAGCAGTAAAATTAGTCAAGGAGAAATTATGCAGAGAGTCAACATGTTCAAGCCCTGATGAATTATGCTGAAAACATCAGCACCAGGAGCAGTCAGTTTGTGTTACGGTCAATGAACATCAGCTTCACTTGTCTTCTGCTGACAGAGACCCAGGGGGCTGGGATACTGGGGGATGCTCTAATAAACACCCTGGAGCTCCTCAGAATGTGACACCACTTGGAAGTTAGCAGGGGAAAAATGTCCAGTAGTAAAAGCCATGGTGCAAGTGGCACAACCCTTCATCTGCTGGTTTTCTAGACACTCTAGAGGGGGTTTAATCAAGGTGGGATGGTTTGGAGATGTGGTGCTGAGGGACATGGGTTAGTGGTGCCCTGGCAGTGCTGGGGGAACAGTTGGTCTCAATGATCTTAAAGGTCTCTTCCAACCCAAACAATTCTCTGATTCTAGTGTACTCACCCTGCAAAACTCATCCCCAGCCCTGCACCATCCCACAATCTCCCAGCAAACAAACATCAGGGCTGGATAAAGCAGAACTTTTGGCAGCTGTAATGAGGTTTGTGTCAAGCACCACCAAAGCAGGATGGAGGCTGGTAGAACCTACATCAGCCCATGGAATGATGACACATAATATGTTAAATCTGTGTTTGTTTAAATCCTCCCTGCAATAAAATCAAACCACTGGCAGTTGTTTCCAAAGTGTTTCTTTAAGTCAGCCAAACAAACCCCTGAATTATCATCTGCAGCAAACAAAAGGCAGACACCCCATGAAGCCAGGCTGTAAATATCCCCCAAAAGCACACCCTGACCAATAAATTAGGGGCTGTGGTGGCACCAGTGTTAATGCAGGCTTGGAAGGAGACTCTCACTAAGCTAAATAATGTATTGGGGGTGTTGCAGGAGAGAGGAGATGGAGCTAGTAGGGCTGGTTGTGTAGCACACATTGGTCACAAACCCATTCAGGCTCCTGCCAAGCTCCTCAGGATGGATGTGGGAGGGAGAGCTGGGGAGATTTACACTCACTTTTACACCTGGGATGGTCCAGAGCAGGCTGAGGGATTGCTGAGAACTCAGTGCCAAAGAAAGCTCCAGGCTACCCAGCTGCTGGTTTCCAGACCTGCAATAAAGTGGATATGGCAGCGTCAAGGATCTGCTGTCCTTCAGAGGGGAAAATATCTGTTAGATGGAGAGCTACAGAGTGCTGGCTGCTGTGGCTGGAGCTGGGAGATGAAGGAGCACAGGGGATTCAGCTGCTGGGGTTTGCACGTGGATGAGGCTCCACCAGCCTGGGGTGACCTGGGCTTTGTGTCTGCTGCAAACTCACAACCTGACGCCTTCCCTCTGCTCTTCACTGGCATCGTTTGACCCTGTGAGGTGGAATAGGCTCCTGGGGTAGCAGAATTCAGAAGGATCTGAGCTCACTGGTTTGTGTAGGCAGCTCCAGCATGAAGGTGGAATCAAGATCCAGCTCCACTTGTGCCACCAGTGAGCACAATCACTCCAGGGGTCCCAGACCTGCATCATTCACCTGGAATAAAGACTCTACCAAGGGACAGGACACCATCTGATTACTAGGACTGTGCTGAGTGGAAGATGAACTCTAAGAGTCATAGTCATTTTGGTTGGAAGAGACCTTCAAGATCATCAAGTCCAACCATTAACTGCGAGGACACCACTAACCCATGGCCCTCAGCACCACATCTCCATGGCTTTTAAATCCTTCCAGGGATGGGGACTCCACCACTGCTCCAGGATTGGAAACCTTAATTTCTGGTTCTGCTTTAGCAGGACAAGTCTCACTACATCGACTTGATGTATGAGCCCAGGACGAAGGAGTGGGGGGAAAAAAATAAGGAAACTTTAGTAGAGATAAATAGAATTTACAACTCTGCCATCTCCAGCAACGTTGGCGTTGCAATTCATTAAAAGTCCAGACAAATTAGATGTTTGTATTCATTTAAAATAATTTCTCCTCTTTGACCCAGCTTAATTCATCATTTGACGTCGTTCTGCAGCGCTCAGGAGAGCTGCTGCCTAAATGAACCCCAAGGAATAGACGAGTGAAATATTAAGTAGTGATCATTAACACCACCACGGCGCATTAAAACCCAACACCACGGCTCCCCTACAGCTATTTTTTTGCCAAGCCAAACACAAAGTCTTCTCCTACAGCTGTAGGATTGGTGTTGTTTCGTGCAGTATTAAAGCTGAGACACGTCGTGATGGTGTTTTCACAACTAACACAGCTCAGGAACTGCAGGGAAAGGGAAAATCCTGAATCTCAGCATAAACTCATCCTTATTCCAATATTTTTAAAAATTTTTCTACTACAGACCTCCCATGGTTTATTTCTCTCTATCTTTAATTCTTCCTTCCTTCCATCCTTCTTCCTTCCTTCTTCCTTCCTTCCTTCCTCCCTTCCTTCCTTCCTTCCTTCCTTCTTTTCTTCCTTTTTTCCCTCCTTTCATATAAATTTGGGATTTTTATCTGCTTTTACAAGTAGCTTCACTTAGATGATGGAAAGTGTTGGTTATAGTCTTGTGCAATCAAATATTTTCAGAAAGTGGCTGGATAATCAACAAGCATCTACCCAAACAATTCAATTTTGGAGATGAATTTTTGTTTACACCAGCCCTGGGTCCAACACTGAGTAACATTTATCCACCCAGAGTCAGGGTGAGCTCCTCTCATGATTCATTTCTCCATCATCAGAAATAGATAGTGGTGATGAAGGCCACATAAATTATATTTATCCAGCAGGCTTGAGCGAAGACATAAAGGATCCTGCTAAGGGTTTGGTATCTGCTTTTTAAATGACATGTATTAATGTGATTGTCAGGTGGGGAGAGGGATAAGGAAAAGGTCTTGATTAAATCAGGGATGGAATGAACTGGTGAGGACAATATAAATATTAACTACCTCAAGGTGATGTCACTACTTTATTACAGTGTTTCCAACACAAACCCATAAAATACTCTAAACTGCAACAAAATCTGACATTATCACCAAGTAATTCCTTCCATAAATATCTCATCTGGGCTGCACTGGTATTGTCTCAATAGATCCTTCCCAGGATGGTCCTCTAGTAGATGCCAGCAAAAGTCGTCACTGGGGCCTAATAATAGAATCATAGAACTGTCAGGGTTGGAAGGGACCTTAAAGATCATCAAGTTCCAACTCAGCTTGCTCACAGCCCCAGCCAGCCTGGCCTTCAAAATGTCCAGGGATGGGGCTTCCAGCACCTCTCTGGGCAACCTGGGCCAGTGTCTCCCCACCCTCCTGGGCAACAACTTCTTCCTAACATCTCATCTGAATCTCCCCACCTCTACTTTTGACCCATTCCCCCCAGTCCTACCACTACCCAACAGCCTCAAACGTCCCTCCCCAGCTTTCTTGTAGATCCTGGAAGGCCACAAGAAGGTCTCCTGGGAGCCTTCTCTTCTCCAGCCTGAATAATCCCAACTCCCTCAGCCTGTCCTCATATATAGCAGACCAACTTCTGCCCAGAGCACAGAGAATAAGGGCAAAGAAGCCAAATGGGTGTATATATGTATTAGATATTTTATATACAGATATACAATTAAGTGGCCTTCTGAAGAGGATCTGGGTTTTTATGGTGTTTAGAAGTCAAGACATGTTACACGTCCAAGGATGGTCTTTCTCCTGGTTCTCCTGCCCGTGATGTGGCCTTGCTGCTGTTTCAGCCCTTCCTTATTAAAAGCTTTTTATAGAAGACTTAATTTAAATGTACATTTTCACTGCTCAAGGCCATGAGTTCCCCAGGTGAGAAGGTTGACTCTTAACATCACGACCCCCATCTGTTGCTGGTCTGAGATGGTCAGGGGGGTCTTTCCATGGGGTCTGATCTGATTTCTGCCTGAAATCCTTTTCTTTGGATGGCATCCAGAAAGTACCTGTGATTTTTCACTTTGAAATAGCATTTGCAGCTTGCTGCATGCTGGCTGGGGAGTGAGGAGATCCATGTGGAGATGAGTGACACCAGCGTGAGCAATTTGTCATAATGCCTGAGAAAATTACAGAATAAACCCTATATAGCAGCATTCCCATCAAAGGAGGGCTCACTAGTTCTTCCCTTCAAGCACATGGGATTTCCTGCCCCAAAATAAGACCCCTCTCAAATCATGCTGAACAGAAGGCACAAGGCAATGGGTCACACCATGCTTTGCAGACGGTGAACCCAACTCAAGACCCTCCAACACTGACAGCAAAGATGGTCCTGAAAAAAACAGGAGGTCAAGAGCAGGAGGGAGGTGGCACCTCCTCAGGTTTGGAAGCAGAATGGTCTGTTCAAATAACAACAACAACAACAACAACAACAACAACAACAACAACAATAATAATAATAATAATAATAAAATAATAAATAATAATAATGTCGACAATGATAATAAATCCTAATAATTCTAATATTTTAATTTAAATATTAATGATTATTTTAATCATAATTATTTTTATCATTATATAATTATTAGAACATATATCATAATAATATGTATAATTTATAATATAATACATAATGCATCATATAATAATATGTATAGTAATGAATTATAATCAATCATTAATAATTATATCAACTATGATAATAAATTCTAATTATTCTAATATTT
>VYZX01028647.1:208882-223418 GCA_013401335.1 Brachypteracias leptosomus | reverse complement strand
ATTATTATTATTATTATTATTATTTTAAATAACATTATTTTGGGCATAACTAAGCCTAGAAGCCACCGTGCTCTGCTCAGAGCCCTCCTGCTCGCTCCGTGTTGCAACATCTCTGCGGGGACCTGGCAGAAGATGAACCTTGTGAGAAGGGGACACGTCAGAGCCATCACAGCAGGGCTGGGCTCCTGACCACAGAACAAGCTGCCAGGAGCAGCAGGACACTGCCAGGTGACAGGTGAGCAGGCAGAGGGACAGGGATCCACAGGAAAATAGCTATAAATAAAAGTCATAGCCCAGCGAGTTCTCCTTGGTGAGGTTATTGTGTGAGGAGAAGTTTCTCTTCGTGTTCAGTAGCTGCTCAGAGCTCAGAAAGGGGCCTCTGCCACCCTGGCTCCTAATGGAATAATAGATGTGTACTATCTGAAGATCAAGGCCATCCCTCTATTAAATCAGATAACAAATAATTAGATAATTTTAATTTGCTTTATGAATCTTCTGGAAAGCAAACTGCTTACAGGCAGCTAATGCAATAAACTGCCTTTATAACATCTGCTGCCGTGAGGAGGCTGCAGTGAGCATTAGGATGCTGCTCACGTCCAGCCATAGTTAGAGTAAATGTATCATTAAGTTGGTATCTGCTCCCATTCTGGGCACACTTCTCAAGATTTATGTACTGCAGACAATGAGATAGCAGGAGAATCAACTGGAGCTCCACTCTCCTCACATCCCCCCCCCATCCCGTGGCAAGATAACGTTAATAAAAAGGGTAAGAAGGACCATGGAGGTTAAGTCACTGCTGGAATATTATTTCAGCCCCACACACGTCCAAAGGCACTGGAAGAGCATCCTTAGGGTCACAATATCAAGCCATAAAAAAAAAAATCAAACAACTTCATCACACATCCCTCCTTGAGCACACGTTGCCATCAGAGCTGCAATTTCAGGGGGTGTCCCAGGCCACCCTGTAGGCAAAGACCTGGATTAATGTGACACCTAAATATCTTAAATACCTTTAAATACCTTTGCAGTTGCCTCGAGCACACATTGCCATCAGAGCTGCAGTTTCAGGGGGTGTCCCAGGCCACCCTGTAGGCAAAGACCTGGATTAATGTGACACCTAAAATATCTTAAATACTTTCAAATACCTTTGCAGTTGCAAACTGCAATTTTTCCAAAGGTTTGTAGACTCAACAAACTAGTCAAACAGAAGTGAAAGGGACGTTCTTGTTAAAGAAACCTACTCCTGCCTCTCCCAGACTTGAAGGGCTGCTATGAAAGCTCAACACATTTATTTTCCCTCAGGCAAAACAATGTATTTAAAGGCACAAGTCAATCCAACCACCCCCCTTCCCCAAGCTTACAGTGATTACCACCCTTTCAGCAGCAACCAGTGATTTCTCAGGTGCCCTCGCTGTTGGAAGGGCAGAGGAACCTGGTTTTTGGAGGATGGATGATGATTGCCACTGATGCAGCTTGTCTGGGCTTGGAATTGAACTGGCAGCACAATATAAAAATCAAACCAAACCAGGCAAGCATCTTAGTAGTAATAGAAAAAAACCCACGTTGTCCCTCCAGGCAGATGAGCAGAGCACTAAAGGTACCTCCTGATGTCATTGATGTGGAAGTTGCATTTTTTATTGTAAATTAATCTCCCGTGTCAGGCCCACACATGGAAACCCTGTCAATGGTCATCACACACTCCAGGAAAATGAGCCCTGCTTGCTACTGGGTTTAGCAGTTGCTGGATTCCTCAGCCACTCAACAAGGTAGAATTAATGAGCAGGAGTTTAGTTATAAGCAGAGTTTATTTGTCTTGGTGTAAAAGAGACAGAGCTCCTGGTACAAGCTTCCATGTGCTTGCTGTGGGTGAAGCTAATGGTGGATCCATGGCAGGTTCTTTGAGAAGAAAGATCGTTGTATCTGTGTTTTATGGGCTCTTAAAACCCCCCTTTTCTTCCTTTTAGAGTCCCCGTGAGGGTCACCGAGTGTAGGGATGGTTTCCTGTCAACGCTTTCAACTTCAGACCAATGTCTTCCCTCTGGGAAGATTAAAGGCTTTGAGGAGAACAAACCTGAACAGCATGAAACAAAGGGGGAAAAAAAAATCAACACAGGAGCCACACGATGGTCACCTGTGCAACAAAACCTCCTCCCAGGGTTTTGTATGCAGTGGAAAAACCCAGCAGAGATTTACCCTTCCAGACAGAGCTACCCTTCTTGCTGAGCTCTAGATCAGGTGCAATCAAAGTCCCTTTGGTGTCACTTGCTCTACATGAGGACGTAGAGATATTGGCATGATGGATGGCCCAGAAATGATCAGGCCAGTGCTAATACAAGGTCACTGCACAAATTGCTGTACACTGAACAGGCTGCCCAGGGAAGTGATGGAGTCACCATCCCATGTTCAGAAAATGAGTAGATGTGGCACTTTGAGAGATGTTGGATGAAGGTTGGACTTGGAGGTGTTTAAGACCAGGTTGGATGAGGTCATGGGTGGCCTGGGCTAGTAGGAGGTGTCCCTGCCGTGGATTGGAACTAGATGATCTTGAAAGGTCCTTTCCAACCTAAACCATTCTATGATTATATGATTTTTTTTTATTCATGGACCTTGTGATCACAATGCTCTGACTGTGAGAACTGAGCTGAGTATGGGCCTTCATGCTCCAGATCTGGAGCTGGTATCTGTGGCTGGGTCAACTGGAGTAGGAACACGTGTAAAAGAGCTGCCAAAAAGCAGCTTTCAGCCCCATGGGCTACTCAGAACATCACGTGTGGTCCCATATGGGCAGAAATCCCTCTGGAAATGATGATACGAGGGGCTCTGGGTTGAGGAGGAGGCATCAGCTTAAGATGCACTGAAAATGTGATAACTGGATTAGACACAAGAATTTCCTGAGGGGAGAAGGATCCACGTCTAGAGGAAGATTTCTAGACCAACCTCATTTATCACGCGTTCATTTGTTAAGTAAATATTCATAATATATAAATGCTGGTGTCACTTTAATATTCTGATTAGCATGGTACATCTCTTCCTCTGTCTAGATAATGGTGAAAGTCACACTAATTGGAGTAATGTTGTGTGTCAAATGACACAGAGCTGATTTACTTAAGACTTGAATGTCTGCTCCAATTAACTTCCAAGGGAAATTGCACCAAAGCCCCTTTTTTTTCTGCCTTTTATGAAATAGAATAGATAAAAAGCAGGAGTTGCAAAGAAAAGCTGCCAAAATTCTCTTATATTACCTCTCTACATCCACTGACCTTCTGCCAGTTGTTCCCCAAGTAGAGAGGAGCCTCTAAAACTCAGAATAATTCTCCCCAGCTCCTGCAATAAATTCTTATCTATTTGCAAATATGAGATCAATGCACTGTTAAGTTCAGATTTCAGGCTTTTCTTTTTTTTCAGCCATTCAAGAGAGACAAAAACTGGACTTGGAATAAAGGATGGAGGAGATATAAAGCCCATATGGTTGAGTGGAATAAGATCATTGGGTCTAAACGGGGTTTTTTTCACTGTTGCTTATAATCCATTTTTATAAGTGGCACAAAAAAGCATCACTTGGGTGGGTACCATTGAGAACCTGCCCTGATTAACATCTTGTCACCTGGACCAGCATCACTGGAATTTATTGTACTCAGCCACCCTATATCTTTGCAGTTAGAAGTGCATTTGAAAAGCAGTTTACATGACAATCAAGCATCAATTTCAGGCCAAGGGAGTGGAATGAATAACGGAATAAAAGGAAACATTAGCTGGGCACCAGCAGGAAAAAATAAGATTATTTTGGCCACATCAGTTTCTAATGAAATGAAATAGAATAAAATATTCAATGGTTGCACAGATATCACTTAAGGAGAAGGGGGGGAAGCATGAAAGGCTGGAATCATGGTTCATTTGAGTTTTAAATAGCAAAATTACTGGTTTAGGAGCCAGCATGCTGCTTGTACCTCAAGTCTGTACAAATTAACTGTAGGAGACCTTATTCAGGCTTTGATTCCAAACACTTCAGCCCGAGGAACAACTCCATGCTCATACTCAAACCCACATCAACACCAAGCACGTGTCTACATTGCAGTGATTTTTAAGGGGAATTTAGATACAGGCAGCATCATTTTGCTGAATCAGCTCTTAGCAGGTCTTCTGGTCTTCTATAATCTGTAATATCAAACCCCAGGAAAGGGTTTTGCAATATCTACAATGCATGAGGAGATGTCCTGGTGGCCTCATGGGTGCCCATGGATGTCAGTTGAGGACCACCAGCCGCCCCAGCTCCAGGGATTCTCCTGCCCTGCCCAGCATTTAGCACCACTTTAAATTCTCCTGCTGAACCAGAAGTACCTGGGAAGGCACGAGTAAATATTTAATCTGCTGCCTGAGTTTTAACAGGGATTTCTGGGGTGAGCTATTGAATTCCTATCATCCGGAGGGATGATTTGTGTGCTCTGAATAGCCCAAGCTGATGCTCACACAGGGATGCTCAGAACCAGCAAGTTCTCCCCAGAAATACTTGAATTACCAACATTTCAGCTGGTCCTTTAATGCCTCTTGCCTAAGCTGAGGGGGCTTTATCAGCATTCATGCAATGGGAAGCTGCAATCACACCAGTGACTTCCCAAAGCCTGGAATGAAGTTGATTGGCACCGATCAGCCACCAATAGCAATATCAAGAGCAGTTTAATCAATAGCAGCTGAATATTAGTGCTGGAATAGCTCTGGAGATGCAGACATGCCCCCAACCAAGGCTCTGTCAGAGTGGGATGGACCAGCATGGTCACAATGAGGACCTCACTCCCACCAGCATCACCTCTGACAGCACAGGAGTGAAGAGACTCAAGCCTGAACTTCCTTATTTTCCCTGAAGTTAATTCCTTAGGTTACTTTAATTCAGTAATTTGTATTTTATTTCCTGCTCAAGGGGGGGGGAAAGGATGAGGAGGAGCAGATGTTGCCCCCTGCAGTCTGGAGAACCATGAAAATCCATCCGTCCATCTGATTGCTGTTTTATTCAGTCACACAGATGCTGGGAAGGTGGCGAGAACTCAGGTATGGCAAAACATTAACTTCTGGGGGTTTTTTTGGGTTTTTTCCATCCTGATTTGAATTACCCAGCAGCAAACAGGATGGAAAATAAGGTAGTAAAGCTGCTTATTCTTCCAGCCTTTGAATACGCAGCAAACAGCTGGGGTTGTGTTTTTTCTAATATATGTGACTAGGGACTTTTTGCAATAAAACAGATTTTTCTAAAGGATGTTTAAGGAAAGGTTTTTTTATGGGCTTCTATGTAGCTTGGTAGGGGCTGCAAAGCAAAAGGAGGGAAGATGCTGCTGTTTGAGATGGGGCAGGAAGGCAGAAAAGAGACAAATTCTTCAGCTCTGTTTGGTTTTAGTCTGTCAAACACATTTGATTCAAAAAATGTGACCTTCCTTAGCAACAGATACGTAGGTGGGATGGGGAATGGCCTCTTCTGAATGTGAAAAAATCTATTAATTCATCTCTAGAGCTCTCTGCTTGTGGACAAATGGGTTTAAGATGCTACAAATGAAATTGCTCTAACTACACCTTGATTGCAAGTTAAATCGTCATGAAACGAGGAGAGCTGAGAGCCTGAAGGTTGAGCCTGGAGGGACCATGGAGGGTTAATCCAGAAGCAAGAGCAGAGGAGCTTTGGCCATCACTTTGCTCTTGGTCACCTCTTCTTCTGCTCTGCCAACAGAACTGCAGAAGTCTTCAGGCTTTGGCTCAGAGCTTCCTCGGTGGCTCAGTCGTGGCTGGTTTGGAGACCATGGGCATCAAATTTGGTAGAGAACCTCAAAAATGCCTTGGTTAGACCATTTTTAGATTGACTATTTCATAGAATCATAGAATGTTTAGGGTTGGAAGGGAGCTCCAAAGGTCATCTAGGCCAATCCCCCCACAATAAGCAGGGACATCTCTAATTCCTACCCTGCAACTTGTCCACGTGAAGATCTTTTTATCTACGTTGAGTTGAGTCAACCAGTCAGAGAGCAGCATGAGCTGGACTTTCCCTCATCTCCTGAGGACCAGGGATGCTCAGACCTGGAGGTCTGCAGTAGATTTGTGTCTGGTAGAGAGGAGGAGGAGGAGGAGGCAATGTGCAGACATTAACTGGGAGGCTAAAAGTCATAACTTTGCCTTGGGAAAGTGTGTAAACATCACATTTTTAAGGACGGGCTCGTTCTGCAGGAAGAAAATTGCAGTTTTCTTCAATAAAAAAAAAGGTTTTCAACTCACTGAAATATGAGAAACATTCTCTTCTATTCCACACAGTAAAAATTTACAGCTGAAGCCAACCCCGTGGTGGGGCTGATGCTGGTAAAGGAGCCTAGACCATGACTTGTTATGTAAATAAGCCCATAAAACTTGAGTTTTTACATGAAAATCAGATATGCAACAACCATTCACTTGGAGGGTTGTTTAATTTGCCTGTACCTCATTACTCAGCCTTATTATACATTTTATAAACCTTTAAATGATCAATCAGCTAAATAAATAAAGCAGCTCTGGTGATGCAATAGGAAATTCTGGGTGGGGGAAGAGCCTCATCCTCCTGTCATTAACATAATGAGCTTGAATAATGTTTTCCCAGCAATTACCACCAGTGAGTCAATGGCTGCTATTAGCAACCTTTTCCTCCATGGATCATGAGCAGAATAGAGCATGACAGCCCCAGAAGGTGTCACAAGACTTCTCCACCACCAGCCTGCTTGAAGGTGGCACGTCCTGTGACAATAGATTGCCAAGGATCATTCAATGCAACAGCAATTTGCTGTCCCAGTGGGAGGTTTCTCATTTGGGGATGTTCAGGCAGTGCTGTAAATCTGTGAATTATCTCAGACATATAGACCAAGGTGGTTTGTAACAAATAAAAGTTGTACCTGCTCTCAAAGTGCTTTTTTCAAGCTGTATTTCCTCTCCCTACGTTGTCACCTCCTGGCATTGGTTCACCTGGGGTCAAGCTGGCACAACATTCAGCCTTTAAAGCACTTTGGGGCAGAAGTGCCAGGAAAATGTTGAGGAACGAGCAGGACTTGGCCACTAAATTTAATTAAAAGCAATGGGATTAAAATCCAGCCCCTGGGCGTTGTGGGGGTTAATGGCAATTGTTGCTGTATTACTTACCAAACCCAAATTGTCATTCCTTGGATGCAATAAATCCTGCAAAGTCAGGTTATCAAAAATAAATATGAGCTCTATGTACAAGATGTGCATCTTCTCTCATTCAAATATAGGAAAGTATAATAATAATAATTAAGTATTTCAATGTGAAGTACTTAATTGGGACTTTGGATGGGACTTGGAGCAACCTGGTCTAGTGGGAGGTGTCCCTGTCATGGCAGAGGGTTGGATTTAGAATCATAGAATCATTACGGTTGGAAAGGACCTCTAGGATCATCAAGTCCAACCTTCATCCCAACACCTCCCTGACCACCACACCATAAGATGATCTTTGAGGTCCCCACTCTATGATAGGTTGTCCTTACATCCAGCCTTGATTTGGATCCTCTGTTGGGTGCTTTGGAATCATTTGCTCACATCGTTCTTACCATCAGCCCTTGCAGAGTGGATCCATCACCTTCTCCAGCCTGGGAAAGGGAGCTGGGGTTTTCTACAGGATTGTAAGAGATGCGCTCAGACTTCGTGGTGGGCACCAATCCCTTTGTCAAATTTCCTGAAAAATGTAGTTCTACTGGATAAGCAAACAAAAAATAATCAAGCTCCTACAAGCATGTGGATAATATCTGAAGTATTGATAGAAAAATAGATTTTGCCTTATATTTTAAATACTTTTCTACTTCAAATGAAGTACCAACCACGCACCTTCAACGTTTGGTACCCAAACATACAGGAAATTATTATATTTAGTCTGCAGAATTTAACGTGATTTATGCAATCAGGCGTTTGAAAAACAAACCCCACCCTCTGTCTTCTCCTCTTGGAAGCATTTCAGTTATTCCCAGTTCCACTGATTTCCAATTCCAGCAGTGTGATCAGCATATTTAAAACTCAATCAGCCTCCTCGTTTGAAATGTTTCGTGTGTGTGTCACACCAACAATCAACCAGAGCCCTGAATTTAACATCTGTTCCTACGAGTAAATGGGTTTAATTCGAGAATTGGAAAAAATATATCAAGTAATTACTAGGCACTCAACCAGAGTGAATAATGTGTTTGCTACCAGCACTTCTGTCCTGTCAGCAAAACCTCTGAGAGGCAGAGCAGCAGAACACTGGAAACTGGGGGAAAAAAAATCCAAATACTGGGAGGAGGAGGATGATGCTGTGTCTGTCTGCTGGGGTCATTGCTGGGGGGACCACACAGCAGCTGCCTCCTGGGTACCAGTGATGCTGTGGTGGCTTCGGCATCTCCTCCCTCCATCCCTCTGCTCATATTCCTGCTGGTTTGGGGAAAATAGGGTGGATTTTGTTGGCAGGGTGGGTACGATAGTTGAAGCTGGACCCCCCCCCCCTCTGGCTTTGTCCCTCACCCATCATCTCCCAGCAAACATTGTGCATGTTGCCAGATGCTGACATTTTGGGGGTGGAAGCAATATTTTTTTGTCTGTGAGCTGTAAATCTGCTTCACTCCAGAATAAAAGGGAAACCTGGGATAAAACAGAGGTAAGAAAATCTTATGGATCAAACACATCTGGAAAAATGTGTCTCTGCCATGCAGGTGGAAATAAAGCAGAAATAAAGAGCTCAGACCTTGCAAGACCAAGTCCTGCCAAGGCTGCTGGGGCTGCTCAGCTCAGCCCCAGGTGCCCTCCAGAGCCACCATCCCTGGAGAGCTCTTGGCTGCTGCTCCAGTCACTCTGCAGCTTCCCAAGGGAGCTCCTGTCCTCCTGCCAGGTCCTCAGATAAATAAAATAAAATCACCATCTTTTAAAATCCATGACTAGATTTACATTATATAAATATAAACATTTTGTCCAGTTGGTTTCCTTAAAAAATAAAAATCAAATAATCAAAATTGAAGCAAAAAATGAATTTTCTGGGCAAAATTGAATTTTTTTTTTAAGCAACCACATCCCTCTCAGCGTTGCTTTAATCCCAGAAGTCACTTTTTCACTTGCAAATCCTAATTCTTCCATTGCAATGATTTTAACCATCATTGAACAGCAAATAAATAATAAAACAAGCAAAGCCCTGTATGTGCTCTCTGCTGTGAACGTGATTGATACCAACCCCACNTAATATATGTAATATATTAATTATATTTAATATATAATTTAATATGTCTAATTATATGTTATGTATGATTATATATAATATATATGTAATAATAATATATAAATATTAAAAATAAAAATAGAACATATTAAGAAACTAAACCTCATGCAATTCTGAAGCCCGTCAAGGCACAGTTATCACCTGGAGGTGCAGGCAGCCAACACTGCAGAGATGCTGAAATATTCCCAATATTGCTTGGACCAGCATTTTAGCAAGTTTGGGTTCATTTTAGCCCATTTTCAGACAGGAGAAAAACACGTGGAAATAAATTGGTAATTATTTTGAACTGTGGCGATGGAGAAAAATAAATATTCACTTTTTTTTTTAACCTCAGAAGGGAGAAAATCATTTCAGTGCCCATGTTCTCCAGCAATGCTCCGTTCAGCTCCTAATTTAGATGTATGATTCTGTACATGGGACCTGCTCAGTCAGAGGCACAACACAAGTCTTAATTATTTCCAGAGGATTTAAATGGAATAATAAATCTAGCGTTTGATGTAACACGAGTGCCTGACCTAAAGAAATATGTGGGTAATTAACATGTTTCCCAAGTGGATTTTTTTTTTTCCCCTCCCCAAATCAGTTACTAATTATTGGCTATACTTGCAATGATCACTTGGAGTAATTGTGGTGTTTGGCTGCCTTGGTTTGGACAAGAACAATATATATGATTCTCTTAGTGAAAATAAATATATAGGTTTTATTCCTAGTCAAGTGTGGTGGGTCTGATGGGTCTGAACATGATAAAGAGAAGTCACTTAAAAAAAACAAAGGTTGTAATGCTAATTTTCTAAGCAAGAAAAATCCGTANATTGAACAGCAAATAAATAATAAAACAAGCAAAGCCCTGTATGTGCTCTCTGCTGTGAACGTGATTGATACCAACCCCACTTAAGGCAATGTAGAAAAAAAATTCACTGCTTCCAACTCATTGGATTCAACCCAGAAAAAAAAGAATATATTTTTAGAAACATTTTCTGGGTATTCACTGTGTATGGAGGAGAAAATATGAGACACATTCTAGATTATTGCCATTATGCTGATGTCAAATTAAAGCCAACAGATTGATGTGGAGTGTCTGGAAATAACTATTTTTTGGCCAAAATGTTGTTTTGTTGAGTTTAACACAAGAATATTTTGTTTCTCTCTTGGAAATAGAGAAATAAGATCACGTAGCACTAAATTGCTAAGAATTAGTGATGGTGGAGGTGACATGAGAGTGTCTGGATGATCTCTGGTATAATGTGGTACCTTTATGAGACTAAATATATTTGGGAGCTCTCCCTCCATAGGTTTCCAGCTTTGCTTTGATAAGAATATCTAATTATATATATGATATTCTATATATAATATAATTAGATCTCTAATTATATATAAGATCTCTAATTAGATATATAATACAATAATATGATATATCTAATATTATAATATTAAAATTTAATATATGTAATATATTAATTATATTTAATATATAATTTAATATGTCTAATTATATGTTATGTATGATTATATATAATATATATGTAATAATAATATATAAATATTAAAAATAAAAATAGAACATATTAAGAAACTAAACCTCATGCAATTCTGAAGCCCGTCAAGGCACAGTTATCACCTGGAGGTGCAGGCAGCCAACACTGCAGAGATGCTGAAATATTCCCAATATTGCTTGGACCAGCATTTTAGCAAGTTTGGGTTCATTTTAGCCCATTTTCAGACAGGAGAAAAACACGTGGAAATAAATTGGTAATTATTTTGAACTGTGGCGATGGAGAAAAATAAATATTCACTTTTTTTTTTAACCTCAGAAGGGAGAAAATCATTTCAGTGCCCATGTTCTCCAGCAATGCTCCGTTCAGCTCCTAATTTAGATGTATGATTCTGTACATGGGACCTGCTCAGTCAGAGGCACAACACAAGTCTTAATTATTTCCAGAGGATTTAAATGGAATAATAAATCTAGCGTTTGATGTAACACGAGTGCCTTACCCAAAGAAATATGTGGGTAATTAACATGTTTCCCAAGTGGATTTTTTTTTTTCCCCTCCCCAAATCAGTTACTAATTATTGGCTATACTTGCAATGATCACTTGGAGTAATTGTGGTGTTTGGCTGCCTTGGTTTGGACAAGAACAATATATATGATTCTCTTAGTGAAAATAAATATATAAGTTTTATTCCTAGTCAAGTGTGGTGGGTCTGATGGGTCTGAACATGATAAAGAGAAGTCACTTAAAAAAAACAAAGGTTGTAATGCTAATTTTCTAAGCAAGAAAAATCCGTATCAAGCCTGGGTCCAGGCAATTTGTGTGGACTCTGGAGAGACCATCATAGCCATAAATATTGGGTTAGAAGAAGAAAAATCAGTGTACTTTAGATATGCTATTAAAACTTTGCTGTGTAATAACTCACGTGAGAGAAAATCCCATTTAAAATCACAACCCAGCAACCTTTTAACAACTTTTTCACTTCCAACTTTAGGCAGCAAAGTCCCCTTTAAAGGCCAACAGCCTAAATGAGAAATAACCAGCAGTAATAATGTTGATTTATCATCTCCAGAGGTACGTTCTTCACGGGTGTCCACTTAAACTCCAAGTAATCTCCTCAGTTAGGGCACTTTTACTCTCGGTGCAGAGACTCACACGCAGGTTCCAGCTGCATTTAAAGTTGCTCTTGGGGCTCTGATCCCTGTTTTGTCTTTGAAGGCTCGGGGAAAAATGAAATAAAAAATAGGTTGCTGAAGCATGAACGAGGGTGAAGAGAGCCAAGGAGAGGCATGAAACAAAAGCTCTGCCCCCACCCTGCTCCATTTCATAGATCCATGATTAAACGTGGAGAAGGGGATATAACCTCCAAAACATCTCCTCAGACTTCTGAAGTATTTCGGATGAAAAGAAATGTTCCTTTTCCCTTTCCTTTTGGTCTGGATACAGCTTTTTTTTCTTGCTATATTTGTTTTAGGGGAAAATACAGCTTTGCCTGTATAATATAGGTTTTTTTCTTCTTTTAAGTGTATTATACAAATAAGTATACACAAGAAGAAAGGGGAAAAAAACCAGCTTTTCATGCAGCCTTGACTCTCTTGACTGGGATTCCTGCTTGTTTAACTTGAAAATGTTCTGACAGCCTCTGCCTTTGGGAGCATAAATACCTGATTTAGTGTGGACCAGGGTGCAGAAGACCCTTGGTCATAGAATCATAGAGTCATTAGAAGGAAATTTTTCACCCTGAGGGTGGTGAGACACTGGAACGGGTTGTCCAGGGAAGCTGTGGATGCTCCCTCCCTGGAGGTGTTCAAGGCCAGGTTGGATGAGGTCCGAGGTGTCCCTGTTGTGGTAGAGGGGTTGGAACGGTGTTCTCTTGGAAGGTCCCTTCCAACCCAAACCATTCTATGATTCTATGTTCCTCTGGATGTGAGTTGAATTCACACAGTGTGTCCAGATCCTCAGAGTTGTGATGATTTGCATGAAACAGAGGAGACAAATTTAAACAAATAAACATATTGTGGATAATGAATAAACATATGAGTGGATAATCATTTCTTCCCAGGCGCTGCAAATCCCTGCATGGTTTGAACTGGTGTTTTCAGAGGGTGACATTTAAAAAGCAGGAGAAAAAGCACTGGAGCAAGTCAAAGATTGTGTTTGGTGGTGCTGTGACCACCCAAGAGGACACGGTGGGCAAATGGGTGGGCTCCTACCCCATTCCTCAGCATTATCCAGGCATCCACAGCCCACATTGCCCACCAGGAAGGAAAAACTCCCCATGTATTGAAAAGCTCAGAGAGCAAAGGCTGGAACACACCCCAGGGGTGCTCAACACCACAGCTGGAATCTCTCCCCTGCTGCCTTTCATGTTCTCATCCTCCTGAAACACGAAGATTAATGACTTTGCAAAGTCTGCCCAAGTGCTCTCTGCTGGATGTTCCACTTGAGGACTCCACGTTTCCTCCACCACTTCCACCTGACCCCATCTCTGGGACAGCGAGCCCCGTTTTGATCTGAAATTCTTCATATTAATAATGTCATACATTACACTTGACAGCCCCTAACTGATTCTCTGACTTTTAGATGGCAAAAAAAACTCCTGGCAGTGTTATTGGCTCTCCCTTTCTTATTAACTGCTCCGACTGGCAGCGAAATCCCCAGCAGAGAAAGATGCTCCCAGGGGGATGTTTCAAAGGTTAGATCCTCTCGTGCTGATGTAACATTTTTGTCATTATTCCAGGAGACAGA
The DNA here is from genome assembly GCA_013401335.1 of Brachypteracias leptosomus. Classification (NCBI taxonomy): domain Eukaryota; kingdom Metazoa; phylum Chordata; class Aves; order Coraciiformes; family Brachypteraciidae; genus Brachypteracias; species Brachypteracias leptosomus. The sequence goes on along the minus strand of VYZX01028647.1, from coordinate 209,930 downwards.
TTAATCACTTCGGTCCATATCCTCATCACAGCAGGAAAAAAACCACCTCAGTCAGGTGCTTAAAAAAGGTTGAAGCATTTAAACGGACTTTGCAAATTTAGTCCCTGCTAATCAAGCAGTGGAACAGGGAGAGGAATGGGATAAAAGGATGGATGGTCATTAGGAGCCCAAAGAAAATGCAATATGGCACCAGGAAAGGAAAATATACCTGGTGAGGTGGAGGAATCTTCAAGTCTTTCCCTGTAAGCACAATCAAAATGACAATTTTAAAAATAAACATTGTAATAAAGCGGCTCTGAGCAACCTGATGTAGTGGGAGGTGTCCCTGCCCATGGCAGGGGGGTTGGAACGAGGTGATCTTTAAGGTCCCTTCCAACCCTGGCGATTCTATGACACAATTCCCAGCTTCTGAGGACACTGAAGCCACAAGCCAAAGCCACTCCCAGGTGGATTCCAGAGATTATGCTGCAAAACAGCCCCAGAGGTTCTCCAAAAGCCACGATACAATCCTACAGAGCAAGTACCTGAGTGAAAACGCAGGAAAAAACAACATAAACTGGCCTTGAAAATTCTCTATTGATTATAACTCTTATATTAATTATATCAATTATTATTTATTATAACACCTTTCCCTTCTCCACAGTATAAATAAAGGATATTAGAGACTTTTTAGAGACGCTCATTGTAGAGAATCCACTTTAAAAGGACTTGAGGTGAACACTCTGAGCTGAGACATTTAACTCCCTTGATCACAGAGACTCTTGTGATGTTATTGAGAAAAGTCTAATGAAATTAGTTGTGTTTAATATGTTTACAGTTAATGGGAGATTGGAACAAGAGCCATTTTAACCATCTAAAATACCTAAATGAACAATCCTCTCCTGGAACGACAACGGGTCACGGAAGAAACCTTTTAAGTACCTACTAAATCCATCACCAGCTCCCATTTGAACCTCTCATTTTGGATGCATCAATGGCTATTGACAACCTGTCTTCCAGAACTTACACACTAAAACACTTTGTCTCTGTTTTATTGTTGTGTACGGGG
>VYZX01028647.1:110979-208873 GCA_013401335.1 Brachypteracias leptosomus | reverse complement strand
GGGGGGGGGGGGGCAGGTGGTCAGACTCCTTCCCTAGGTGGAAAGTCTTTATTGGCATTCAGAAATGTGCTTTAAATATCAATACCTCCTCAGGTGCGCCTTTAGGATGGTGAAATAAGGAACTTTTTCTCTGATTTCCCTTCCTGGAGAATTTCCACTTTGCTTCTGCTCCAAAAATTCTGCCTTCAAAGGGATTGCAGTTGTCTCAACAAGCAAGTGGTGCAACCAACACATCGACTTAGCCCAAGTTTTCTTGGCATCCAGATTACACCATTTCTACAGGCAGATGCAGGATTTCTTCCCCCAGAAGTTTACAGTGCCCTGGAGTAGATAGAATTGAACATTGAGAAGATAGAGCTGAACATCCACACCACAGGAGGTGAAGGAACATTCTTGGCCCCTTGTTGTGGCAAATTTCCTTTGTGGAGCTTCTGTTTACACATTTATTGAGGTGCTTCAGGAACGTCCCACAGAGAAAGGACAATTTCCACCTCCCACGACTGACACTGAACTTTCCAGTTACAATTTCTGTGTGGTCCCTTCCAACCCAGCTCTGGATCATGCTCAAGGTCCACTTGACTGGGCAGTACCAGCCCCAGCTCCTCTGGCTCTTAGAGGGCAGATCATTGCTCCTGTAACAAGTTTATTTTCCATGGCACTGGGCTCTCCCAGCTCATAAACTGTGCAAAGGTGTCTCTTGACAGGTGAAGTCTATTTGCTTGCTGCTGAGCCATGGTGGAGCTCATCTGTTCAAATCAGCCCCCAGATTGTTTCCATTCCCATGGCAGGGTCCTGTTCATCACAAAGTCAATATGAGGTCTGATTCTTATGGTCTGACCTCTCCAGGCAAGTCAACCATTGATCTCTGAAAAACCCTGATGCTCCTTGACTCCAGACCTCCCTGTGAGCTCCAGATGAATGAACAGAGCTGGTCCCACGGGGCTCTGCCTGTCCAAGGCCACATATGATGCCCTTAACTCTCACTTCATCCATCCTTATTCTGGCTTTTGTTGCAGGACTCTTAGTGCGAATGAAATCTGGCCAAAAACCCACATTCCACCCAAAAAGCTCAAGGCAACATCCTGCAATAATCTAAATAAAGTCATTCTCTTCCACGACCCAGCTCAGAGAGGCTTTCACACAGTTCCCATGTGTCCAGACAGACAATGGGGGGGTTTTCTTTGTAAACTCAGAAGGATCCCAACAAAAGTGTTGGGACTTTGCTTTAAATTCCAGACTTTTGATCCCATCCCAGCACAAAGCTGCCATGGTTTGTCTTCCTCCCAGACCTTCCAGCTCTCGCCAGCAATTTAAAGCAGATCATTCAGCCCTTGTCAGATTAGTCTAAATCCCTTCCTAACATGCAGGACAGAACAAGCTTAAAATTAATAAAGAGAAACGGGAGGTTGCCCAAAGTTCTAGAGACTATTTAGTGTTTAAAGCCTGGTGCAGACTCTATAGGAATGTTCTGATTAACTGAAGCATATTCTTGGACTGGTACAAAGATGAGCATGAATGAGCAGCTCACCTTCTATCTCTGATCAGGACATATGATGGGGAAAAATATGCATTTGAGAGGAATTTCCAAATCCCTGAAATTTATAGATTATTTCTTTAAAGGGAGGAATTTATCACTTTCAATTGAAAAGGAAAATCTGAGTTCCTTTTCATCCGGAATAATGAGGGAAATGCATTTATTCTTTACTCTGCAAATCTCCTTATTTCAGCAGGCAGCACTTTTCAAAGGCTGCTGAATATTTGTCATGGCCAAGGCTTTTCTTTTGCAGCCTCCCAAGTCCATGCTCCTCTGGAAAAAAGGCTCTTCTATTGTCCTAGGGGTGTTTTGTGCAGGGTGTAGACAAGGGGAAAGGCATTTTCACCGTTCCCTGAGGAACCAGAGCCATGATGTTTCCATAGTTAACCCCTTCCTGCAGCTCACAGCAGGATTTACCCATCATTGCCATGATAAAATTCCACCCAGCACAGAAAAACTCACCACACTTAACAGCTACAATTGTAAAACTCAACCAAGTCTTCAAACTAACCAATAATTTATTTGTCACGCTTCATTTACTTGTCTTAAAAGATGTTCAAGAGAAGATGTGGAATTTCCTCCTGACATTTCTCTCCTGGAGATAATAGTTTGCATAAACACAGTATGAATATTCAACTCCCAAGCCTTGAAATTTGGACTGTCATTTAGTTACATAAATCATGTGGTTTTCCCCCCCCCCCCTTCGTGACATATGTAACCAAGCAACAAATCAGGAATTTCAATATTAAATTGATCACATTCTGCCCTTTTCATGGTGATAAGTGATAATAGAGATCTGAGCTCAGCAGGAGGTGGGTCTAAAGGTGGAGGTTCAGAGGAACATGTCACCTCCAAATCTAAATGATGCTGCCTATTCTGGATTAGAGCATCAATGTCCTGGTGAGTCTCAATTTCCCTGTTAACCCCCACAATTAATTCAAAATACCCAGAATGGGGTCAAGTCTGGACTTGTTTTTGAATTCAGATGACAAAGGAGGAAGATCTACGTGTCCATGGCCATCACTTCATTGCTGGCTTTAAATTGCCAGAGATTTTGTAAGAATTGCTGCAGTTATTTGCAGTCAAAAATGGGATGTGCTGAGACAAAGAGCTGGGGGAGCAGTGCAAAAAAAGCTTCAAAAGGGTTGGAAGAGACATTTGTCATTTAAAACAAAAAAATTGAAGACTTCTAAGGGGAAAAAATGGCAGAATAACCTTAGAGTAAGAGGTATTAAGGTACTAAAGGGAGTAACCTTTAAAGCCTGCCTAAGAAATGGATCCCTGAAGTCCTGAGTCGTACGAGCAGAGGGGAGGGAAAGAGCCCTGAAATAAATGAGCATTAATCCAGAAATTTCCCAGGGATGATGGAGAGTGCAGAAGTTTTGGGCTAAACTCTTTATTTCTGAACTCCTGAGTAGCATCGAGTGGAGGAGGGAAGGAGAAGGGGAGGATAATAGGAGGGGAGATAAATCTCCTCTTGTAAATGCATTTAGTGGTGCAGTGATAGGGGTAGGGATTACACTCCATTTAATCTGAATGGATAACACAGTACAGGGGGTTTTTTTTGTAGTTTTCTTTAAAATCCCTTCTGAAACGTGTTAGGATTTCTTGCTGTGTTATTCCCTGGCTGTATCAATTCCCTCCACACTCTGCTCTTCAGAATGGACCTTGTGGCACAGCCCAGGGAAAAAAAAAAAGTAGTTTCATTCAAAGGAGAAATTTAACTAGTGAAGAGGGTGGCAGGAGTGCTGAGCTGGTTAACTGTAGGGGAATTATATGAACCAGCATGGGATCCACCAGGAACAAGAGTAAGTTGTTGTTGTTGTCAACCAAAGAGTCAGAAGGGATTGTAGGAAGATCTACCTAAAAAAATTCAGCTATTTGCATTCACCTGCTTTGTGCAGTGGAAAGAATCATGGAATGGGTTGGGTTGGAAGGGACCTCCAAAGCTCACCTAGTTCAACCCCCTACAAGAAGCAGGGACATCTCTACCTAGGGCAGGTTGCTCAGAGCCCCATCAAGCCTGACCTTGAATGTCTCGAGGGATGGGGCCTCCACCACCTCTCTGGGCAACCTGTCCCAGTGTTCCACCACCCTCACAGTAAAAAACTTCTTCCTAATGTCCAACCTAAATCTCCCCTTCTCTAGTTTAAAATTGTTGCCCCTTGTCCTATCACTACATGCCCTTGTAAGCAAGTTGCAAGAACAGGAGACCCCAGTGAAGCTCAGGAGATGTTTGATCTGAATTAGCTTCACTCATTGACATCAGTGATTGCTCCATGGCAGGATTAGACCTTCTGAATCCTCACCTTGCTTCACGTCCACATCATCCTCTAGAGCTCCTGCCCAGATGCTGGACTAAGATTATTTTCTGTGGTATCTAACAACACAGTGTTGAACACGGGACAGCCAGAACAGATGAAGATCAGTTCTATTTTCATGGCAATCTTCTAGCAGGGCTTAATTAACAACATTATAAGGGCTCATCACTGGGTGGCTCCTACCTCCACTCATTTCCTCGGTGACACCAGGGCACACGACAGGGGTGAGTGGCTGTCCCACAGCTGCCTGCAATAATCTGTCACTTCACAAAGGGCTGTGGTGCCATTAACTGGGTTAATTGGGTTCATCATTGTTGCCAGTCCAGACATCTGTGCTCAGCTGCTGCCATTTAAGATGAAAAAACCACCTTAAATACAAGTTCCTTGAAACGCTTCCCATAGGAAAGTTGCTCCCAAACAGCTTTTACATCCCAAAGAGGTAGAGGGGGTGCTCAGGAGAGAACTCTCTTGCCTGGTGAGATCTTCCTAGGTTTGGAAGTTACCTCCAGAAACACAATTTCTGGAATATGAAGCCCTGATTTCCCAGCACAGATGCAGGAAAATTTCTAGGTAAATAGGAATCAAAATGCAAATGGATTTGGCAACGGGAAAACATCAAGGGAATTCTTTTAGCTAGCAAACCATTTATTCATAAATAATCTTCCATGCTGGAGATGTCTCAATTCCTCCATATTACCTTTCTCAGTAGAAATACTAGGAGGAAAAAGTTATTTTGGGGGGGGTCATAGATCAAGAACTGATCTCTCTCTTTCCAGAAGTGGGCATAGGATGAGGAAGCTTTAATGTGGGTTGTGGAAGAGTTACAGATAAATGGCAATTTAACTTGGCAAATGTATTGAATGAGGCAGCATTTTGTGAGAACTCACAACTAAAGAGGTTTTTATGAAGAAAATTGAGAGGTTTTGGCTTCTCCTTCCCCTGTAGCTAACGTTTAGTGTCTAACACTCCCCATGATTGACGTTGCATTCAGATGAGAGTTTTGTTTGGCTGCTTTATCTGCTCTGGAGAGTGACACTAAGTTATTTCATGGGATTAGTGACTTCAGTAATGTGAGTAGGTTGCTTGTCATGATTAGCAGGAGCTAAAGCAAAGCAGCATTTGCTAAGGGCAGGGGATTGAGATGCTGGGGCTGGTCACAGCAGCTTATTAAATGTGTAATGAGCTCAGGACACTTAGAAAAAGAATCAAAAACCTATAACATAGAGAAAAAAAAATTCCTAAATCCCAACATATTCCTGTAAGACTCTGAGGTGACACGAGATTATTGTAAAGTATTTAGTGAACAGGCATTTAATTGAACATGACTATAGGAAAAAATATTTAGGACAGGGCAGTTTTTTGAGAATATCAAAGTTTGGCTTAACCAAGCCAGGAATTATTCGCACTGAGATGCTGCCAAGGTGGGAATCACCCTCCCTTCTTCCATCACAAACCAGCCTTCCCAGCCACTCAGCTATCACTAGTTGAATCTCTACGTTGCTTCTGGAGGGTTTTTTTTGTCTTTCTGGCATCCATGGGACTGGAATTCCCCCAGCATCAGAGTATTCCCACTTTAATCAGACCCTGCTTTGATTTCAGCCACTCTCCTCCTGCCTTTGCCTTGCAGACCTTTCTCTGCAGCCCCTCTCTCAAAGAGCTCTCAGCACTCCTGCCTCCAGCCTTCCCATTCCATTTGATGCTCTTGCTACCAGCCTGCAATGTAAAATAAAAATATTTTCAGCTATCCTTAAACTCCTGATTTCTCCAAAACACACATAACTTACCTGTCTCATCTTCCCACATTGCTTCCAGTGAATTCAGACTTCATTTTTGAGGTGTTTACATGGTAAGACCCCAAAGAGATACTGATCTTAACCTCCAGGGAGGCTCCTGTGTGTGGTTTAAATAGGGGATGGGTGGGCAGGTGATGTGAATCTCATCAGCCAGGGTAAGGAATTGGGAACAGCTGTAGGTGAGGGAGAGCTTTTCCTTGGTAAGAATCATACAGTGGTTTGGGTTGGAAGGGACCTTAAGGATCATCTTGTTCCAGCCCTCCTGCCATGGGCAGGGACACCTCCCACTAGATTGGAGCAATCAAGTGACCAGTTCAGGTCACCAACACCTCCTCATTTCTCAAACTCAACAGCACTTCTATTTTTAAACCCAGCATAAAAACATCCCAGCTGCTTTCTGATCATGTTTTCCATTACAAAGTGTGTGTTGCTCCTGCCTCCCAAACTCCCCGTGGCTATTTGGGGGGCTCTACAGAGGACAGCAGCAACCTTTGGGTGGTGCCATCCTCTGCATGGGTGAAGAAACAGGAGATATTGCACATGGTTCAAGGAGTGATGGTTTTAAGCTAGGAAAGGAGAGATTTAGGCTGGAGATTAGAAAAAAGTTCTTTAACATGAGGGTGATAGGTCAGTGGAATGAGCTGCCCAGAGAGGGGGTGGAGGCCCCATCCCTGGAGTCCTTCAAGGTCAGGCTTGATGGGGCTCTGAGCAGCCTGCCCTAGGTAGAGATGTCCCTGCTGGTGTAGGGAGGTTCGACCAGATGACCTCTAGAGGTTACATGCTATGATTCATGGTGATGCAGGATGAGGCTTGCAAGAGCTCTGCTCCCACTTCCACAACATCATCCCAAGAGTCTTGGATCCTATTTGTAAGGTCTGTCATTACAAACACTCCCCAAATGATTGCTCTGAGAATTATGTCCCAGCACAGGGGTCAGAGGACACATGAAGAACACAACGTACCACCCAAGGTGGTGGAGCAACCTACAGCAACCTACTAACAGAGAAGAACATTAAGCATGAAACTTGCGCTATTAGCAGAATTTGGGGATCTGCCTCCTTTCCACTCCTCGGATTCCTTTAAAAATCCCATCCCTCATCAGATGGAGGTGCCAGAATTGATGAGGGTCTGCAAGTGAAAGGGAAATATTCATTTAGCTCGGACTCTGTAGGATTGTGCTTATTAAGCAGTTCTCAGATTTGGGGACGTCTGCGCTACCTCGGAGGGTTTTTTAACCATTTTTCTCCACTAGCAAGGGAAAAAGTCTTTTCATTTCCTTTTGTGGAGAAAGATGTACAAGAGGAAAGCTTCAGCTCATGCAAAATGTAGGAAGATATAATGGAAGTTGCACAATCCCCTTTCAGAGCCCCCTCGTACCCATCAGGCAGCTATTTCAGCCGCTGAATTCATTCTCCAGCTCCCCCCTTTTCAGTGCAGCACTTGTGAAATATGGTGTTTTTATGATTAGAGCACTGGCGTTTATAGGTTTGACTTCAGTCATTCATTGAGCAAAAAAAAAAAACCCCTTTGTCCAGCCAAAGAGAAGAATTTAATCTCTGTCCAGTTGGGGAATATCTAAGGGTGCAGTTTGGCTGCAGCTGGATCTGGGGGCAGAGCATCTTTTATTTTCACCTTCTTCCTCCCGACTCAGAATGTCAAACAGATTATTTTAAAATAAGCAGCCTAAAGAGCTCATTCACTGGCAGCAGCTGGGAGAAAATTTCCTGTTCCACAGACTATTATTCCAGAAGGGAGGTGGCAAAAGAGACATTTATTATTCAATCACAGACTTGCTCAACAAAGTGCTGCAAATGCAGCCTTGTAAAAGGGAGGACTCAGAGCTTGGGGGTACTGCAAATATAACATGAGCTGCCTGCTCGGGGGCTTGAATTCCAGCCTCACTGCAATGAAATAGCAGAAATTTTATCATAAAATATGCACCACTCCCTCTCCTTAGACTTTTAGGGCATTTGAAAGAAATCTCACATGTGGTGTTTGGTAACGATGATGAACTTTCATTATCTTGGGCATGATTTTGCTTTAAGCTGAAAAGGAAATAGAAAAAAAAAAATGGGGTTAATAATTTTGGGCTCCTTCTCATAGCAAACTACTCAGAGGGAAAAAAAAAAAGGCAGTCAAAAGGTAGGAAATTAGCTGTAAAGGGCAGCGTGTGACCCGATAAAATCGCCGTGGCTATTTAGGGAGCAAGGTTTCATTAGAGTTGCTATAGCAATTGGAGCAGTTTGACTAAGCCTAATGAAGGTTTATGACTGAAAGAGAGAAGGCTTGAAGCTGTCAGAAGCTACAGGAGCAGAAGCTTCAGAGGTTTGTGAGCAAAACCCCTCTGGAAGTGCTTGGATCCCCCTGGAAGATGCCAGACTCATTTCCAGCCGCTCTCCAGGGTGTTCGCTGAGCAGCGATTGCCATAGAAAAGCAAGTGCCCTCTCCACTGCAAGGAGTTGTTGGTGGATTCTCCCCTCTGAGAGACACACTTTAGGATGAAGTGCTTCATAATAAAAAGACTTGGCCACTTGCATGGCAGCTCTCACCAGGGGGTGGTGCAGGAGTTCCTCCTGGTGCTGCCCGGTAACCTCCTCAACGTGGGGTTAGAGACGTCCCGTGGCTGAGCAACCTGAGCCCAAGGTATTAAAGGACTTTACTCCAGCCTTTCCAGGGGTGAAACAGGGCCATGCATGATGGGGGAGCTCCAAAATACACCTCATGGCACATGGGCAGGGGGTATCTACAGAGCTCTGCCCCATGCAAGGTGCACCCTGGACGGGCAGATGCTGCAGAATGTGTTCTGGGTTCAGCTGAGCTCCCCAAGGTGCTTCTCCAAGGTGTGAAATCAAAGCTACTGTCTGCAGGAGATGTTCTCAATTCAAACTGTGTGGGGACAAAAGTGATGCTCAGGAGCTGCATAACTATATATATATATATATATATTCCATCATATGATGTAGGATGAGGGGTAATGGGTTCAAACTGGAAGAGATCTAGATTGGAAATTAGAAGGAAATCCTTCACGCTGAGGTTGGTGAGACCCTGGCACAGGTTGCCCAGTGAAGTTGTGGATGCTCCATCCCTGGAGGTGTTCAAGGCCAGGTTGGATGGTTGAGCAACCTGGTCTAGTGGGAGGTGTCCCTGCCATGGCAGGGGGGTGGAACGAGATGATCTTTGGGACTTCTTCAAACCCAAATCATTTTATGATTCATTGACCCGTAGCAGGGGCTGAAACAATTTTTAATTTGCCAGAGACTTCTGAACAGTCTCTTTACAGCATAAAAATTCAACATTAAAACCTGTCCTTCACACACTTTAAATAATGGGGGGTGATACTGGGGCTCTTTGAAGCCTCCAACCCTAGAGCAACCCAGAAAGCCTCCTATAAATTAATATTCAAATTAAAAAATAGTTTTCTTCCCACTTTTGTCAGAATTGGGCTGCCAGGTGCTGGGCATGAGCATGGAGAGTTTCCCTCTGCTATAGGAAATAACAGATAAAAAACATGTTTTCTCAACATTCCTGCTAACAGCTCTATAAATGAATTTCCCCTGTTTGTTCAGATGTATCAGGCAGCATTTGGAACGTGCCTAAGCATAAAAAAAATGCATTTTGACATTAACTTTGTTGCTGGGAGAAAAAGCAGCAGAGCGTTTAACACGTTGGGGGCCTTGATGTGTCAAGTCCTTATGCTAAGGATGCTGTGGGAGCTCTGAATCATCTCTAAAAAGTCCCCTCCAGGCCACCTCTGTCAGAGGGATGCACAAACAAAGGGAGAATTTGCTCACCAGGGTCAGAGCAGAGGCCACATGGAGCTCGACAGAGTCAACCATCCACTGATTGTTCTATTAAGGGTGGAAACAGATCTGGAATCCACCCCCAGCATCAGGGGTGATCCTTTCCCAGTAGGAAAAGCCACCTGAGATGACCCCCCCACCACACCACATCAGACCCCACAGTGAGTGAAGAGATGAGGAGGATGCACCCACCATGGGTCAGCCTGAAGAATTGGGAGTGAGATGATAGAAATATTGTTTTTGTGGGCTTTGATTTATAGAATCATAGAATCATTGCGGTTGGAAAAGGTCATCAAGTCCAACCTTCATCTCAACATCTCTCTGACCAACAGACCATGTTCTGAAGTGCTACATCTACTCATTTGTTGAACCCCTCCAGGGATGGTGACTCCAGCACCTCCCTGGGCAGCCTGGGCCAGTCCCTGACCACTCTTGCATTGAAGAACTTCTTCCTAATGTCCAACCTAAACCTGCCCTGGTGCAACTTGAGGCCATCACCTCTTGTCCTATCACTAGTTCCTTGGGAGAAGAGACCAACACCCCCCTCTCTGCAACCTCCTTTCAGGTAGAGAGCAATGAGGTCTCCTCTCAGCATTTGTGAGCAGATAGTGTACTCCTGGAGCAGAGAAAACACATTTTCCATGTTGCATTATTGATTCAGCTTTAATTACCATCTTGATACCCATTGGGAACACGTGCAGGTGTAGGAGGGAGCTCCTACTTCTGTATTTATTTATCTAGCTAATTCTCTTTTATTTATTTATCTAATTCTCTATTTAGCTGTATTTATTTATCTAAGTCTGTATTTATCTATCTAATTCTGTATTTACTAATCTGTATTTATTTATCTAATTCTCTCCCACTTGGTCCAGCACTGCTCATGTCATTTAGAAGTGACCACTGATAACTCATGAGCTTCCCATCAAATCTCCCTGGTGCAGAAGGAAAATGATAACCTTAAAAAAGGCCCATAATCTAATTTATTCTACAGAAAGACTTAATACAAGCCAGGGCACGAGCAAGCCCTAAAAGAAGAAAATATAGAATCATAGCAGTGTGCAAATGAAGAGGGTCGTGTGCTGATGATCCACAACATCTTGTATGGAGCAATTACAGCCTGGTTATCAATTATAATATCCTTCTGGCAGGGTTTCTTTTTCTAGATGAAAATTCCTGCACTATTATTAGCCAGAAAAGAGAAAGGAGAAAAGAACCTCTTTGGTTGGGTGGGTTGCAGCCCTTCATTATGACCCGTTTCACTTAAATTATTTTATTTTGGGGTAAAAAAGCCTTTTCAGGATATTTGCAACCAGCCTAATGCCCAACACGGTGTTATCCTGGCAGCACAAACACATTTCTCTATAGCAAGAGGCAATTTGAAGGAAAAAAAGGAGAAAAAAGAAGTGATAAGAGATGTTGGTTTCACTTCTTCAAAGGGATGGGGAAAGGAACCTTTCAATGCTTGAGGGAAGGGAACTCAGCAGGTGGAGTTTTTGAGGTTGTTCCAAGCATGTTAGTGATAGAGAATGGAAAATATCTGCATTAACTTCTCTGGGGGAGAGCAAAAAACCCCCAGAGCTGGGCCTGGGTCTGCTCTGAGGAGGCTCCTGGAGGTGCAGAATTAACCCCAGCCTCACCTGAGAAGTGTTTTCATGATGGAAATGAAAACCATGAGTCCTACAAGAGGCCTTTCTACCTTCAGAACAGGCTAACACAAAATATGGGCAGCTTTAGGGACTCAAACCTTAACACACCTTTTCATTTTCCTTCATTTGATTATTAAAGTCCTTCAAAATTTATGGTTTTAAAGCAACAAGAACCTGATTTCACTGGAGAAAAACAACTATACCCTGCAAAAAAACCCTTTTCTGCTTTTTGTGTTCAGAGCAAATTTGAATGAGGGTTTGGTAGAAGTCATTATCAAAAAATAAAAGTTTGAAAAAATGAATAAATCAGATTAATTTAGGCTGAGCTGAGCCCCTCTGAGTACCCAGCAAAGGGAGTGGCTTGGAAAACGTGAGGAAACAGTGACAATAACAGAAATAACACTTAAAATTCACCTAAAAGCTGACAAAAGTGAAATTCACTTAAAAGATAAGAGCCACAGCATCTCCCAAAGCCTTTTCTTCATTCTCCTCTTGCCAAGCTATTAATGGTCCCTCCTCCACTTTCCATGTGTTGGGGTCACCACGGACTAACTGGCTCCAATATGTTTGGCACAGGCTGGAGGAGCTGGGGAACCCACCACTAGGCTGTCATTTTTCTTACAACTCCAAAACAGCCCCAAAATAAGGAAAAAAGTAGCATTTGGGGAGGTTTTCAACATATGGCTCTGAGCAAATTTTAAACACATGAACCATCAAATGCATCCAAGATGTGTTAGAGCCCATTCAAGGGTCCCCAGTTGGTTATCACAGAAGAATTCATGAGATGAAGGAACTGGGTGTCCTTCAATCTCAACGAGACCAGGGGCACTTCATCTACCTCAGTCACCTCATTTAAATGGTGTTCATTAACTTATTGCCTGGGAATTTGAGCAGCAAGTAACTCACCTTTGGGATTTCTGGTATTAAATAACATCCATTTTGCTGCTAACGTAAAAAAGAGCAATCAAAATATGTCTTTAATTTAGAGAAACTTAAACCACGACGTGCAATTGACTGAGACAAAACAAAACCAGGCAGAAATGTTGCATCTTCTCCTTTTTTTTTAAGCAATATTCGATATAAAAATGACAAGAGCAATTCATAACGATGAATAAGGAACTGATGAGAGTAGATCTGTTGTAATGGCAAAAAATTGCTGTATAAAGCTGTAATTTCTTTTTTCCTCTGAGAACTAAAGTGCTGCCTCTTGTCTCAGGTATTACAGTGAGTAATGACAATTATTTGCTTGAAGGGTGGAGCTTGGGTGGCTTGTAAGAGCACAACCCTATAGCACGACCCCATATGAAGATGTCCGTCAACATAGGGAACAGATACTTGAAATCAGGGAGATTTTTCCTTTTCATTGCACCTCATCCCTCTGTCCTTGGTTTGTCTTTGCCCTGGGACTTGCCATCTGCCCCTGGTAGCAGGTGAATGCTCCTGCTGCCATAGACACTGACCTTGTCCTTCAGCTCAGCTCCAAGAGCTCTCTACAATCACTTCAAAAGTGTCACCTATGGTGTTTATGTCAGGGGGAGAAAAAAAATCTGGATTTCTGCAGAATTACATCTATTGGGGGCCTGGTTCTGCCCCAGTAAAGACTCAGAAATCGATTCTCTACAGGGAGTCCACCCCATTGGAGCAGTTCCACCTCCCCATTGGGTGCTCTGGATAAAATTATGTCCTGAAAACCCAAAAGGGGAACGAGTTGCAGTGATCTGGGGTGGTTTTTAAAGAAAAAATAAAAGAAAAATAAAAAATAAACCAATTTTGAAAGGAAACTTCACTCTGTTGGAAGGAGCCAGGTTCTCCAAGGGCATCACTCCCTTTGCCAGCATCTCCCTTTACAACCATCTCCTCTATATCTCCACCAGCTCCAGAAAATAAAGAATCCTCCAGCAAATAGCATCTAATTTCTGCCAGGTTATCATCCCTGGGGAGAACAGCTGGGACTCGACATCCTTGGGTGAGCTTTACAAGGTTCATTAGCACAGAGAGTGCATCAAAGTTTGGGTTTCACCTCTGGCAACCTGTTCCTGGGCATTGCTGGTCCCTGCTGGGCTGGGAGGAGGGAAGAGGAGGGTGGTGGGGTGGTGATGGGCCTGGATGAAGGCTCCACGATGCTCCTGGGACATGGGATGAGCAGCATGGACAGACTGGGATGAGGGGCTGGGCTATCAAACACCACCTGCAAAGGACAAATGAAATTCAGAGATTGTATTAAAAGGACGAGTAGAAGTGGAAGGACAGAAAGGTAAGCATTAAACAATGTTAAAAATAATTAACTAGGGAGAAACTCCAGGGATCAGCAGCACCTTTAAACAGCTTGCCATGGTAGAAGCCGTTTGTTAGAATCCTAGAATCATTTAGGTTAGAAAAGACCTCCAGGATCAGCAAGTCCAACCTTCATCCAACATCTCCCTGACCCCCAGACCATGTCCCAAAGCACCACAACTATTCATCTATTGAACCCCTCCAGGGAGGGTGACTCCAGCACCTCCCTGGGCAGCCTGGGCCAGTCCCTGACCACTCTGTCAGTCAAGAACTTCTTCCTCATGTCCAATCTGAACCTCCCCTGGTGCAACTTGAGGCCATCACCTCTTGTCCTGTTGGGAGCTCAGAGCTCTGTGGCTGTTCCCTTTGGCAGGAATATTATTCAACCCGTTCCCAAGGTCCATAACCTTTAAATTACCCTTGACTTTGAGCCATCTCTGGAGCATCACACCATGCTGTGGGTACCAGCTGGGCATCCCTGCTTGCAGGCATGGCTGGAGCTCCTCATTTGCTGCACCATCAGCTGCATCCCCATGGGACAGAGCAGTGCCAGGAGCCAGTCCCTGGAGCCATGGTCCAGCTCAGAGGTTTTGCTCTGTTTGACTAAAGGGAGCATCTCCTCTGTCATGCTCAGAGGAGCTGCTGACTAATTCCCACATCCAGCATGGAAAGAGGAAGAAGCTTGTTCTTTACCTTGCCCTTTAGTCAATGGAATGCAGATAGAAATCTGGCTGGATTTAAACTGGTTATTTCAGTCTGCTTATTTAATCTGTCATTTTCTTATCCATTCACCATCTTGTCCAACCTCCCTACCCCAGCAGGGATATCTCTACCTAGGGCAGGTTGCTCAGAGCCCCATCAAGCCTGACCTTGAAGGACTCCAGGGATGGGGCCTCCACGCCCTCTCTGGGCAGCCCATTCCACTGATCTGTCACCCTCATGGTAAAGAACTTTTTTCTAATCTCCAGCCTAAATCTCTCCTTTCCCAGCTTCAAACCATCACTCCTTGTAGGACGTGACCTTTAGCAGAGGGGACTTAAAAAAATCAGATTTAATTGAAACCCTTGGAAGCTCTTCATTTCTGAGAAGTGGGCCACAGTTCTTGACACTGGAAACAAGAGCTTTGTAGTGGAAGCATTAAATTTAACACTCAAAAGAAGGACATAATATGGTTTCCTCTTGTAGCATCTCCTCCAGATCACCTGATTGACCTGATATTTGTGATTTAAACAGCTACACTTTCTGGATGTTGCTACAACTCACACCAAGAGACTCAAACACCACAAACAAATATAAAATAATCAGTTGGACCAAGGCATCTTCATTCGGGGAACTAAATGGAATGCTCAGGGTAGGAAAGCCACAGAGGTGGGGGCAAGAAAGACCTGCCTGACCTCAGGGTTTCCATATCACAAGGTAATTGTTGGCCAAATTAGAGTTGGGATGTCTTAGGTTAAAACACTTTGTGCTGCTCCTCCAGGCAGCAGCCATGGGTGGCTTGAGCAGCGTTTGCTCCACATCATCCCACGTGCAATCAAAGTTGGGTTTTCACCCCAGCTCCCTCATTATTTAGATTAATGATTCCACCCTAATGATGCAGAAGAACAAGGATGGCTGCTCACTAGCTGCCACAGCCACTCCCAACACTTTTACTTGGCCATTCTGGAAACCAGCAAGAGTAGAAGGTTGTTCTGTCTGGGAATGGCACCCAGGGCACACTGGCCATAGAGTCATGGAATGGGTTGGAAGAGACCTTCAAGGCTCATCTGGTCCAACACCCTGCACTGAATGGGGACATCTGCATCTAGAGCAGGTTGCTCAGAGCCCCATCCAGCCTCACCACACTTTATATCTCTCTGTTCTCACCTAAATTCAGAGCCATGTATCCCTCACCACCTCATTTGTGGATTCTACCACACTAGGTGGACTCTTGGCACCTCAAGGCAACGACTTTTTCCACAAGCCAACCATAATGATAATAATAATAATAATTCAGAAGGGTTTAATAAACATCAGCACCCTTGAGGGAAACCTACAAACACCCTCCTCGTGTGTATAACCAGCTAAAAAAGCAACACAAACCAACCCCTTTGCAGCAGGACAAACCACATCCCATATTCTTCCTATTATAAATCACCCATGAAGGTGATAAATGTTTGCACTTAAACCCAACCACATGCTCTGCTCGGTGGGGCTGTTCAGCATAACAACACTGCCCGAGGGCACCTCAGCTCTAATAAGTGTATTGCTCTCACTGCCATTTATTTGTGTGGTCTAGATGAGCCCACAGCAGGAGGTTTCCCAACCTACCACTCAGATTTTGGGTTCCCCTCCACGTAAATCAATGGCAGGGAAGGAATGGGTGGGTAGACGCTGTGCCCACAGCCAGGGGTGGTGGGATGGAGATCATAGAATGTTTGAGGCTGGGAGGGACCTCTAGAGCTCATCTGGTGCAACCTCCCTACACCAGCAGGGACATCTCTACCTAGGGCAGGCTGCTCAGAGCCCCATCAAGCCTGACCTTGGATGACTCCAGGGATGGGGCCTCCACCCCCTCTCTGGAGGCATGAAGGGCTCACCACCCAAGCTCTGCAGAGCTTATTCCAGGCAGTTAACAACACTTGTCCTTCTGTTACAGCGACTCCCTTCCTACCATCTCATTACCTGGAAGGTTACGTTTTACAGCAGAGATAATTATCTGCTCCTGTCAGCAGCTGTTTGATTTCTGTGTCCCATCCTGGTGAGATCTTTCTTAGAACAATGTCTCTGCTAATGGACAGTCCTCCCTGCTGCCCGTTCCTAACACCTTCCCTGTTACACCTGCCAGACAAGGGCTGACACCACACAACAAACACGGCTGAATTAAACCTGAGCTGTAAAGTAAGCAAGCCTTATTATACTCAATTTTACAGCTGGCTACACTTACATTCTGGAGGCATTTAAATGAGTTTCCACAGCACTGCAGAGTTAAGTCGGTGGAGAAAAGTCCAGCTCTCCATCACTTGCTCCAGGACCCCCCTTGGAGGAAATAAATTTATGAAGCATGTGGTTAATGTTAAGCTTAGGAGTAAAAAGGGCATTAAGCCATTGCAAAGGTGGCTTCCTTCAACATGCCCCAAACCCCCTGCCAGCCAGAGAGGGTGGGACATTAATCGTGTCTTCCACCATCCCCATGGTCAGAAGGTAGCAGAGATTTATTGCTGTGCAACAAGAGGATGTGGCATTCGTGGCTTCTGACACAGGAGTGGAGGAGAACACACTGGGTTAGGGGAGACTTGGGACCTGCTTGACCCCAAACTTAAAGGAAAGTTGCAGCAAAGCGTTGCCAGGAGCAGGACAGAGTGTTTGGCAGAATTCAGATGGGTGCCAACCATCTTAGGATTTCCTTTAAAATCCTTTAAATCTCCAAAGTTTAGCTGATTAACTTGGTGTAGGCACCAACGGAGTCACCTTCTTGGAGGGGACAGTCATGTCCATGGTGGCCTTGGACATGGCGCCAGCCAGAGATCTGCCAGGGAGCAGCTCAGTGGTGGAATCACAGAATGGGTTGGGTTGGAAGAGATCTCAATGATCATCTCGTTCCAACCCCCCTGCCATGGCAGGGACACCTCCCACTAGACCAGGTTGCTCAACCATCCAACCTGGCCTTGAACACCTCCAGGGATGGAGCATCCACAACCCATCTGGGCAACCCATCTCAGCACCCTCAGAGGGAAGAATTTCCTTCTAATTTCCAATCTAAATCTCCCCTCTTCCAGTTTGACCCCATCCCCCCTCATCCTATCACTACAGGAACCAAGCCTGAACCTGCAGCCCAGCCCCAGCGTGGAGCAGAGATTTACTTATCCAGAATTCCCCAGCTGCAAGACCATTAAAACCCCAACCTTTTCATGACCACCCTTTCTGTCTGCAAACAGATGCATTTTCCCTCAGAGGTGCCCAATTCATCCTCTTACTTCCATTCAATGGTGCTGCCATCTCCCCTTTCTCACACCACAGGTCAGGGGAGCTGCAATTACCTTAAAAACATCAAATTGCCATTATTGGAAGAAGGAATCAGGAGGAGCTGGTGGTGAAAAGAGGGGTTTAATCAGCAATAACCAAGGAAAATTAATAATTCCAAAGAAAATCCCACTAAATGCAAGTGCTGCAAAGAGGGAGGAGGGGACTCAGGGGGGGTTTGGGATTTTGGGATTTTCAGGGTTTGGGGGCTGGTTAGAAAATCAGCTGAGGAAAAGAGTCTGCAGAGGAAAAGTTTAACCTGAAATTATTCCAAATCCAGGAAACTGAGTCATTGGGGTGCTTGGAAACTCCTTGAGAAGAGAAATTGCTCCTCAGCTTGATGGAATTTACCATCAGCCAACACGAGCGCCTCATTTGAGCAATAATTAATAATTTGAGGATATGGAAAGACAAAAACAGAGCAGAAAGGAGCTGGGACTTGGTGACAAATTTGTCCTTCAAGCCCCCAAGCCTGCAGAGCACTCACGGAGAGGTCGTGGCCCAGCAGCAGCTCCTTCCCCCTGGCTCCAGCCTCCTTTTGCTGCCCTAATTGAGTTTTTGTGCTGAAAATACATTTCTTCCGGAGGAGCAAGGAAAGGGCAGGACAAGTCCTGGCTGCCTTCCAGGGAGCTCCAGTCATTCCAACAGCAGCCTGAGACTCAGACCCTAAAATGAATTATAAATGGACCAATTTCACACTGTACAAGGCAGGGTGGGGATTCCAGGTCCCCTGCCAGCTGGGACAAAAGCTTTTGAGGTTCATAACTTGGGGAAAAAACTCATTTGGGATTCCTTACCAGCAAATTCAAGGTGCCCAGGACCTGGATAGTCCTCTCACTTACACTGGAATATGCCTGAAATAATCACTAACCCATGTGGAGGGAGGGAAAGGAGAAGGGAGGAGAAACCAGGTCACTGTGAGACCTTTGGGGTTCTGCAGAGAGGGGCTGTGGTGAACCCCACTTTGGTTTTGAACCAAACCCACATGTAGATGGGCAAAGGGGGATTCTGCAGACACCAGCTCAGAGCTTGAGCTCTCCCCTCCTCTTTCCACAACATTTGATGAGCTGGGTTTAACCAAGATGTCACCACCCAACACCCCCAGAATGTCATCCCCCAACAGGACCATTGGGGCTGGGTGAGGACACCGGTGATATATTAACCAGGGCTGCATCTTTTGTCTGCATCACTCAGATTTCACCAGCCCCACAAAATTCTGTGAGAGCAGCACTTCAGGAATAATTAACCAGAAGTTTTTCAGCCAAGGACAGGTGCTCATGATGAGGGACTTGACCCTTTTCTCCCCGTTTCAGCACCAACATCCCCTTTGCTCCCCAAAACACCCAGGAAAAACTCTTTCTCCTCATTCCAGATGACATTGAACCCCACACAGGGGTCGTGACACGAAGATTTTCTCCATGCCCATCACCCAGAGACAAGGAACGAGCTGCATTTCCCCACGTGAGGTTTACAACCAGAAAAAAAAAAAAAACCCAAGCACGTTGTGGGCACCGGCTGCAATTTCATCCCCTCCCTGGTCTCCACAGCATATGGTCTGCTGGTGCTGTTCCATTTGCTGGCCCTGGGAGAGCTGTTAGGAAGGGAGAGAAATAGCATGGTACATTGGAGTTTATGGGGTATTAAAAGAGGGCTACAGGGAACGGGAGCCCAGGCACCCGAGTGAATTATTTATAGGGCAATTGCACTTTCTCCCGAGCTCCCCTTCAGACGGGTCAGGCCTCGGACACTCGCATTAAGGTCTTGTTAAAGCCAAGGCTGCAGCCGTGTCAGTTTGATATTAAATTATGCTCAGGTAAAATGCACTCTGAGAATCTCATTATTCAGTGATCCAGGTCAGGGGTAGACACAGATTTTTACATAAACTCCCTTCATGTCATTTTTTTCCCCTTTTTTGCCTCTCCTAACACTTCACCATCTCTCTATTTTCAAAATATTAGGGCAAAACCAGACTCCTTAATTTTTTTCTGAATAGAAGAGTTAGCCGAGGGGTCTCTTTGGGCTCAGGTACTGGCGAGGTCCATGAAATCCTAATTTGCAGGGGAAAATGGCAGCAGTTCTGCACTGCAGAGAGCTGCAGGGATTTGCTGCATCATCCCTCTGTTGTTGCAAGGTAGACCTTGTGGCTTGCAGGGAAAGGTCTCAGCCTTCATTGCCAGGCTGGCAATGGGGTTTTTTGGCTGGAGAAGACCTCCCCTAACCCATGCAGAACCCGGACACCCTGAGGAGGTCTCATCTTAATGTGGGTTGGGTTTGCTTTAGACAGGCTGGAGAAAAAATAAAACAAAACCCAGTAAATGAATCAGGTCTGTCAATGACAAAGGTGCTACAGAAAAAGGGGTCAGAGCAAACCCTAAGCATAGGCTGCAATTCTCCAGGAAGCTCTAATGTTAAAGACTTACCTCTCAGCCTGTTTTCTATCCAGTTATGGCTGGGGATGGGTGTTTTGGATCCTTTCTTCATGGTGCAGTTTGCTGGTTAGAAGAGGCTGGACTTCATGGTTGGGTTTTGGAGCAGGGCTGGGAATCACCTTTGTCCTCCTCTGCCTGGACTCCCAGGAGTCCTGCACAAAACTCCATCCCAGCTGGAAATGTTGAAGGCCAGGCTGGCTGGGGCTGTGAGCAACTGATCTAGTGGGAGGTGTCCTGCCATGGCAGGGGGTTGGAACGAGATGAGCTTTAAGGTCCCTTCCAAGTCTATGATTCATAGAATCATCTTGGTTGGAAGAGGTCATTGAGTCCAACCATTAACATCTAAGTCTACCACTAACCCATGTCCCTCAGCACCACATCTCCATGGCTTTGAAACCCCTCCAGGGGTGGGGACTCCAAGACTTCCCTGATCAACGCCCAGCTCCAAGGATGTGAGGAGGACACTGGCCACCATGGAAAGATGGTGCTCCTGGGTTCCTGGTGATGAGCAGCCACCTTGCTGCACGTTCCTCCTCTGCCTTGGCCACAAGTAAGGAGAGCAGAAACACCATCTCATCAGCAAACTAATGGGTCCATCCTTTTACGAGCCTCGGTAGCACGTTAATTGATTTAATTGCTGTTTATGGCATTTGCATAACGGTGTGAGTCAATAGGAAGATGGGGAAGCAGGAGGTTATAAAAAGCACTTCAGAGCCTCCTTCTCAGGGAGCTGGGGCCCATCCCAGTGTTTTAACATTTCAGCTCTCTTATTTTTGTGTAACTTTCTGAAGCAAGCAACAGCACCCTGACCATATGCTGCCTAGCACAGCATCTGACAGTGATATCTAGGAAATATCTGATATCACCAGCTGATTGAATTACATCTCTAATTACGGGGACTTTAAAGGAAGAAATCAAATTTACATTGTTAAATCCTTCCATCGAGGGCTCCTCAATCAAATCAACAATCCTGCTCAGCTCGTAGGCACAGAAAAGGTGCCACCAGCACCTGCCAGATCATGGTATTAATTCTTTTTTCTTTGCTTGTCCTGTCCCTGGGCACCCCTGACAAGAGTCTGGCCCCAGCCTCTTGCCCCCACCCTTTATCTATTGATCAGCATTGATCAGATCCCCTCTGAGGCTTCTCTTCTCCAGCTCAGCAGCCCCAGGGCTGGTTTGGTGCTAACACCAAACTGAGAGCAGCTAGAACACAGCATCCCTCAAAAGTAAAAGATGCTAAATCAATCCTTTTATGGTCTAAGAGCCTTTTTTTAGATCCTCTGTAGCTGGAATGACACCCAAGAAAATGATGCAAGTCATTGGTAATCTGTGGGTTGCTCTAAGGGCAAAAAAAATCACATCCCCAACTCTGTCTGGTCCTGTGAGGGCATCAGCTGGGCAGCAAAAATCATAGAATGGGTTGGGTTGGAAAGGACCTTAAAGATCATCTGGTTCCAACCCCCCTGCCATGACAAAAGCTGCCAGAAAACACAAAGGAGGTTCCCAAATCCCCATGGGTGAGAGGAGAGGGGTAGTAGGAGGTCATACCCCTGCTCTGGGAGCAGGAATGGGGACCAGCCCAGCAGTGACCCTACAGCTCCAGGAACCCCCCTGGAGAGCCCTCCAGCTTCATGGGACCAAACACTTGTCCCAGATAAAATCCATCTTAATTAATTAAAGAAATTGAGTAAATCCTTCAACTAATATCAGTCAATACTTGGACTTTTTTTGATCTGATAGTCCCAAACCACTTTTAATTTAATAAGGTTGATCTACATGGGTTTCATTACACCCCTTTTACAGCTGAAAAGCCCAGAAAACAACAAAACAAAGTCACAACCCACCATAAACCTTCACTTTAGGTCATTTAGCAGCAGAGGAGATGGGGTAGGAAGCAGAAACTGGCCAAGGAGTAGGGAAAAATCTGATTTACAACTCTGAGAAAGGAGAATTTCTCCTTCCTGCCCCTTGGAGGGGACAAGAGGCTCAAGTCATTCCATGCCAGGACTGGGTGTGCATGTACTCTGCAAATAAAATTACATCTACAGATGGTCTAGACAAAAAAAACCAGCTAATTTTAGCTTAGACAGAATCTCGGGTATGTAGCTGGGGGAATAAAATTAGATGCACTTTATGTACTTTCTAAATTATCAAGAAGAGCTCACTCCATAAATAAATAGCAGCCCAACCCTCATCTCATGCTCAGTTCAGTATTTTTATTTTTTTTTCCACGAAATACCAAAAAAAAAAGCATATTTCTTGTTGCCCATCTACACAGGCACATTTAGAGCTGGGTGGTTTTTGGCTCTATCTTGTAAAAATCCCATTATCACACACTAATGTGTCCCTAGTACCCTTTATAGATTATTTTTTCTGCTTTTCCAATTCTGTTAAATAATTAGTGGTAATTGCCCTAAGCAAATGGTTGCCAATAGTGGCAGGGAGCAATCTGTGCTTTGGAGATGCCCTTGTCTTCATCTCTGTGTCAGTGCAGGCCAGAAGAGGACAGCCAACATGAAAACACCCCCAGCGATGCTCTCAAGATGTATGGAAAGAGGATTTACATCCATACCTATAGGTTTTGGAAGGTTTTTTCTGGAGAAAATAGGGGCAGGAGGGTTGGGGTGAAGGGTGGAGTTGCCCAGCTCCGTGCTGGGCACTGCTGGGGTAGTGGGACCATCACCAGGAGATGGTGGGTTGTGCTCATCCCCAAACTTGGGGTGGTCGGACAAGCAAAGAAGTCTCTGGACAAGAGTGAAGAAGTTCATAGAATCATTTAGGTTGGGAAAGACCTCCAGGATCCTCAAGTCCAACCTTTGTCCAACATCTTCCTGACCCCCAGACCATGTCCCCAAGCTCCACATCTACTCGTTTGTTGAACCCCTCCAGGGATGGTGACTCCACCACCTCCCTGGGCAGCCTGGGCCAGTCCCTGACCACTCTGTCAGTAAAGAACTTCTTCCTAATGTCCAATCTAAACCTGCCCTGGTGCAACTTGAGGCCATCACCTCTTGTCCTGTCACGTTGGTAGGTAAGAAGGTAGAAAAGCCCATCCTCTTGGGAAGCAGGTCTAAAAAGAGCATCTCCAGAATGGACATGGAGGAAGAGAGTGGGAAGATGCTTCACCTCCTCCAGCATGAGCAACAGCTGAATTTTCAAATAAAACCAACCCCACAACCATAAAAACTTCCAGCCTACATCCTTCCTTCTCAAAATACCACCTTCCCCATTAATACCTCAAAGAGCAGTGTTGTGGTTCTCCTCTGAAGACCTGACTTGTGTTAGGCTGAGATTATTTTGTTGTGATGTTTTATGGCACTTCTGCAAGCTGAAAACAAAAACAATGGTTTATGAGAGTCCACCTGTGCTGTGCTTACCCCAAACACACTGAAAACGTGGCACATGAAAAGAAAATCACAAATTTAATGACAATTTAGTGAAGTGCTCTTCTGCACGTGGTGCATTGGCTCAGCCCAGCACCAACCACTTTGGCTGCTTAGAACCCAAACGTTCAAACATCTGAGAGTTTCAAGCCTCCTCCTTGGGTTAACAACCAAAAAAATCGTGTTAAAGGTTATCAAGTCTTTATATCCATGCAGGAAATTCAGGCTTACCTGGGATATCTCTTCTCTGGGATTAATAGTTGTTATTAAGGACAGTGATCTTCAGGTTCAGCCCCAGCAGTGGATGGGTGTGAATGGTGACAGACAAAAGGCAATTTGCAGCTTTTCCCCAGCAGCATGCAGAATAATGACCCTGTTTATGCCATTCAGCACCTTTCCTAGGAAGAATTTGAAGCTCTTTGCAAATAGGAACTCTTAAAAATACCTTGAGTGGGACGCTCCACCTTCCCTCTTCAGCCAAGGCTGATGGAAGTGATGGTGTGGTGAGAAGATGTGATGCCAAATCATAGCTCAGACTCCTGGGATGCCTTAAAAATAATCCAAATCCTTCATTTATCACTATAATTTCATTATTCAGCCCCTCCATACTAACATTTATTCCACAGGTGTGCAAACTCCCCATCCCATACAACCCAAACACTTTTAGGACTCACACAAGCTGGATTTTCACGTGCTACCCTCATTTATGTTTTGACCCCTCATCACAAAGATTTTCATCTTCAGAGGTGGAAATCAAAGTCTTCCAAACCTCCCGAATAAAGGGCTGTCTCTGTAATAAAGACATGACCATATAACCCTAGTAAATTCAGGATATTCTGAAGCTTTGCTCACGGCACCGCCGCTGGGTGAAAATAAATGTTCAAACAATTCCACACTCCAGCAGGGAGATCTCTCTGTGATGCATCATCCTGGAGCCCCATAATTAGGAAATAAAGCTAAAGTGTGTTTTAAAGGACCTTCTCCTCATTTCTCATACATGTAGAAGTCTCATCCCTCACACATGCCCCATCCCTGTCATTGCAGAGGCATCGCTGCTTTGACAGCAAATTCTGGGGGATTTTTTCCTTCTCATGGAGATTATTTTTCTTTCTTTCTCTTTTTATTGTTTTTAATAAGTTAGACAAACCTAATAACCCATTAATCTTTGCTTCCAGCAACATCTGAAGCACTCAGCAGCAATTAAAGGGAAGAGATCTCCCAGCGTCGCTGGGAGATGCTTGGTTGGCAATGACCACCAGAGAGTTGGTGGAGGCTCCATCCCTGGAGACATTCAAGGTCAGGCTTGATGGGGCTCTGAGCAACCTGAACTAGGCAGAGAAATCCCTGCCTATTGTAGGGGGGTTGGACTAGATGACCTTTGGAGGTCCCTTCCCACCCAAATCATTCTATGACTCTATGATTCTATGACTCCATGACTGATTCCATGATTCCATTCTATGAAATCCACCAACTTCACCAAGCTCAGAGCAAAACAACTGCAGCACTGACCAAGACAAGAAAAAACACCCTAGAAATACTGCTCTTAATAGAATTATAGAATTGTCAGGGTTAAGGGACCTTAAAGATCATCCAGTTCCAACCCCCCTGCCATGGCAGGGACACCTCCCCCTCCATCAGTGGCTCACAGCCCCAGCCAGCCTGGCCTTCAAAATGTCCAGGGATGGGGCTTCCAGCACCTCTCTGGGCAACCTGGGCCCGTGTCTCCCCACCCTCCTGGGCAACAACTTCTTCCTAACATCTCATCTGAAGCTCCCCACCTCTAGTTTTGACCCATTCCCCCCAGTCCTACCCCTACCCGACATCCTAAGAAGTCCCTCCCCAGCTTTCTTGCTGGGTCAAGGCTGTAGCACCTGAAACCCACCTCCCCCAGAGCATCCCTGCTACCAGCCCCAGAGCTGAGGGACCTCAGGATCTGGCCACGATGTCAACAGAGGTTCTCTCTCCACCAAAGCCACCCACCTAGCCAGGTATTGCCAACAATAAAGCAGAGAAAAGGGGATTATTTCCTGCTGATCACTATTTTACAGCCACACGTCCAATCTCTCTTTTGGATTTCAGCAGAATCTTATCAAAATAAATAAGTCATTTATATGCAGGATGGTATAAACACCCCCCACTCTGTCTCTGTCTTCCTGAGGAACCAGCAGGCTGCATTTGCCTCTCAGTTACCTGCAGAAGCAGATTGCTAATAAAACCAATGGAGGTGATTATATTTCCTAAAGCATCCAGCCACAAAAGGGCAAAATTATTTGACCCACACAATTCCCAATATGCCTGATGCCTTGACAGAAATCTCTCCTGCCTCTTGCTTTGGCAGAAATGGGAAAACAACTGCAACAAAAGCCCTTCAAAGGATGTTTTGTAAAAAAATCTGCAAATTTCCAGAAATTACTTTCTCGCTGGCATGAGCAATTTTGACCTCAGCACTGGTCTGAGAAGTTCTGGTTTGAATTTTATGAACTGCTCAGGTCTAGAAATGTCTGTTCTGTCTGACGTTGGATGTGCTGGATCAACCCCCAGCTCATCAAGCACCATGAGGGGGATTTGCAGAAGTATTTAGATACCTCAGGCCAGGTTCTCACCACCCTCAGCAGCAAAAATTTCCTCCTTCTCTCTAGTCTAAACCTCCCTCTTATTTCAAACCATCACCCCTTGTCCTGTCCCAATAGGACCTGCTCAAAATATTGTCCCCACCTTTCTTATTGCCCCTCCTTAAGTCCTGACCAATACTCACCACAGACTCATGGTCCCACCATTGCCTTGGGTTGGAGTTTGTGCCACTGCCCTTCTACTCCAGCACAACGTTGGGGCATCATCCATGAAAATCAGCTTAAAAGAACAAAATGTCTCACTTAGGTTGACATCCATCTTAGGAGAAGATGAGGATGTGAAACAAAACCATGGGTCAGGTGCTACCTCAGCCATGGGGACACGTTCCCCATGAGTTTAGGGCACTCCTTTGGCATTTAGGGTGCAGCACAGGCTTCTCCTTAGAAAATTGGCCTTTTTCCCCCCTAATCTAATTTAGATTTCACCCTTGAGGGTACGAATTCACTCTCTGCTCAGCCCAGGAGCTGAGAACAGGCTGAAGAGCATCTCATTTATCCCACCCCAGGTTTGTTCCCTGCTCCCCACACCCAACAGCAGCCTGGAAAGAGCTGGTTTGTTCCTAGGAAACCTCCTCATCCCCCACCCAAACCCCTATTTAACTGCTGACAACAGGTCTGTGCCTCAACCCGGGGCTTGTGCCAAGTGGCTGGGATTGCGCATCCCAATCAGCTGGCTGAGAAACCCTCATTTCTCTTTTATTCTCCCCACGAAGGGCAGGGAGGAGCCCTGCATCCCAAGCAGGGATGTGCAGAGAATCCCAAGCACAGGGGCCATAGAAATGCTGAGTGTGATCAACCTTCCCTCTCCCACCTCAGTCTCCACTGAGGACAATTTGTACATGCTTAATTTTCATTAATAAAATCAATATGTGTGCACTAGCCCCTGTACCACTGCAAATTAGCTTGCAAAAAATTTTATATATATATATATATATATATGAGTGAGTCTCTTCCCCACAAATGGACTCTTGGAAAACACTTTCATGGACTCCCAAGTTCTTGGGCCACCCAAGATCTTTGGCTGGAAGGTTTGGGTTCAGGAGACAGTTCAAATCCACATTTATGCTTCAATAAATGGCTCCATTTTTTTCAGAGATAAAAATCCAAAGATCTCAGAGTTACATTAAAGGGCAGCATTAAAGGGAGAAAACAGCTTCTCCCAGCTTTTATTTTTTGCCATTGTTGTGAACGTGCTGCAGGAAGGGTTGTGGGGTTTGTTTTTTTTTTAAAATAATGATATTTAATAAACCATAATGTGCCTAATTTGCCTCGGTTCCTAATGAGGCTGCTCTGAAAAGCTCCGTCCCTTTCTTCCTGCATTTCCTCAATGAAATCAACTTTGTTTTCACCCTGTCATCTTTGCTGGGCTCTTTCATCTGCTGCTCAGCAAGTCTTGAGCTTTTCCAGCCCATTTCAGGAGCTGCAATGTAGATTTAATAACAAAAAAAAGCTGCATTATCACCTCCAATTAAGCAGTCAGGGAAGAGGGGTGGGTTTGGGTCACTCCACCTGGTACCTTTGCTCCTTTCAGCTTTATAGAATCATTTAGGTTGGAAAAGACCTTTAGGATCATCAAGCCCAACCTTTCATTCCTTGGGTTGTCACCCAGTTGTAGGAATTTTTCTCCTAGGCAGAAATATTGCCATTGATTGAAGCCCAGCAGCTCTGGAGGAGACCCCCTGGTAGGTCACAGCATCTCCTCCAAATAACCCACCCAACCACTGCATAGACACTTCCAGCTGCAGGGTTTTGGATGTCCAGCTCTGGAATATTAAACCACCCAGGAGCAGCAGTGATGGGATGCACAGTGATGGGGGAACACAAAGTCTTTAGGAACCCATTGATGGTCTCCAAAGGTCTCAAGCTACCAGAGAGGGCAAGTGCTGACCCCTCTGGCAGCAGGAGAGGGTTTCTGGGCAGGGCCAGAGACCTGGAAGTGCAATATCCCAGTTGATGGCAGCCTGGGGAATTAAAACCAAACAAAAAAGACAGTATTTTACCTTTCATTTTTAAGATGGCCTTCAAAAGGGATCTTCTAGGGGTTCAACCCACACAGATGCTCGAGGAGGGTCCCACTCTGGAGAGATACCACATCTTGGCTTTTTCTATGGTGCTACACCAAAGTGGAGCATCCAAGACAACTGTAAGATGCTGTGATTGAGTATTTAAATCATATTCTAAATAATTCATGGGTTTGAGAGCTGGACAAGCAGGATGAGGTGCCACAGGATGGGTGCCCAGAGCTGGAGAAGACACTTGTGCTTGGCTGGAAGGAAAAAGGCTTTTCCAACCACCCAAGGGCTGGGAACCTCCTCCCTCCAGCAAGACCTAATATCTATTAAATAATATCTATTAGCTAATATCTTCATTTCTTCATGCCACGGGCTCAAAGAGCTACCCTGAGGATGCTCCCACCCACTCAAATACACCCTGAGCTTTGTCCTCCTCTCCCTGGAGATGACAACACCCCCCACCTCACCTGCCCTCATGATGTGCAGCTTCCCTTCTTTAATATTCAATATTCCAGGGCCTTTCTTTGGGGAAAATGCTGCTTGAAGTGCCATTGATGTTGAGAAGCTGCTTCTCTCTCCCCATCAGGGCTCCCTGCACTAAACACAAGAGTACAACAAACATTGGCCATTAATAACTGAGAAAAACTCCTTCCCTGCATGTTATTTTTCACCAGGATGATGCTTTCTTAGTTGACAGATGTATAGTTTTTAGCCAAAGGCTTTTTTGGGCAATTTGGCCTTCACAATAATGGACTTTACTGTATGTAAAGCCCTGGAAAAATCATGTTTTTGGAGAGTGTCTCGATAGTGAATGAATCAGGTCTGGAGAAGGAATTTGCTTTGCAGTGCAATAGGAAAATAGTGCCACCTTTTGGGCTCTCCAGCTGTGCCAGCAGCCCAGGCACCCAGAACCCCCTCAACAGCTGGATGGAGCTCTGGCTATTGCTGTCTCAGCCTGATTTTCCCCCAAACCACAATAATTTCAGTACATATGCAAAGGAAAAAGTATTTATCCTGGAGGTTAAAGCTCTGTTCTCCATTCTCCCTGCTGCATCCATACTTATACCTTTTATATATATATAGATATATATATACATATATATATATAGATATATATACACACATATATATTTGTGCCTTTTTTATATACATATATATATTTGTGCCTTTTTTATATATACATGTTTGTATATATCTATATTTTGTGATGGAGAAGCACAACAAGAGGATATCAGATTTTTTCCCTAGGGTCTCACCCAACTGGGATTCAAAACCCAAAAGGACAAATCCCAGCAGCTTGGAAAGAGTCACAACTTGTTTACAAGTGTTTTCAACCCAAAGCACTTATATTAAATACAGACTGTATTTATATGTATGTATATATTATATGTTTATCTATATCTCTCTATATTTACATATGTATATTTTAATATACATAGATCTATANATAAAATATATATACACATATAATACATATATATATTATATATCTCTATCTCTATATCTCTCCATTAATCCAGCCAGGAGCTCTGTGGTGCCAGCAGGAGGACACGGAACCATTCCCACCCCTCTCTCCCTCCACACCTTGGGGGTTATTTCAAGCTGCTGATTCCCAGGCCAGGTTGATAAATTGCCAGGATTAATTCCAGTGCCAGGCTCTGAAAATCAAGGGAGAAAATCAGATCCTCAGCTCTACATCCCATTGCCACCTGATTAAGGGTAGTAGTAGCTCCATAATCAGCTGTATAAAAAGGTTACACTCCCCAAGTGCACCCCACGAGGTGTTTTGCATTCACCTCCTAAGGATGAGTGTGGCATTTAATCAGTATTTCTGCCTACAAATCACCTTCTCCTGATCTCACAAATGAGAAGCTTCAAATACTTCCCTTTTCAGCCTGTTTTGTACTGGAACAATTGGGTAAATATTTATTATACTGAGAAACAGACACAGACCAGTGCACATTACACACTGTTATTGTCGTTCCCTGGGGTCAGAGAGGAAATAATATCCTGGTTTTGCTCCAGAGATCAGGAGTTATTTGACACAGGAAAAAAAAAAGTAGTAGTTGAGCCAGCACCCAGACACGTCCTGTAATTAAGAGCTGGAGTTATTGACTCGAGGTTGCCATCAGGAGGTGTATTAAAAGCTGCTGTAGGATGTATTTGACATTGTACAGGTGCACAACACGCTGGGAAAAGCAGCCAGAAGAATGACAAAATCCTTCTGAGCTGCCAAAACTCCCTCCAGCTACAAGGAGGGGATGAAGCTACAGCTTGATTAGTCAACAAAGGCTGCTGAGGGTGGGGATGGAGGGACCTGGACCAGGAAAATCACTGGTCAAAGGCAGAGGACACTGATAGAAGGCAGAGAACACTGATATAAGGCAGAGGACACTGATATAAGGCAGAGGACACTGATAGAAGGCAGAGAACACTGATATAAGGCAGAGGACACTGATATAAGGCAGTGAGTGGCTTGGGAGAAGCCCTGAAGGAAAGGACTTGGGGGGACTGGTGGAGGAGAAGCTCAACAGGAGTTGTCAGTGGATACTTGCAGCCCATAAAAGCCAGCAGGGCAAGGGAGAGGATTGTCCACCTCTATTCCACCCTCCTGAGACCCCCCCCTGGAGCTCTGTGTCCAGTTCTGGAGCCCCCAGGACAGGAAAGATCTGGAGGTGCTGGAAGGTGTCCAGAGAAGGGCCACGAGGATGGTCAGAGGCTGGAGCACTGAGGAGAGACTGAGAGAGTTGGGGTTGGTCAGGCTGGAGAAGAGAAGGCTCCAAGGGGAACTTCTGGTGGCCTTCCAGGATCTACAAGAAAGCTGGGGAGGGACTTTTGAGGATGTCAGGTAGTGGTAGGACTGGGGGGAATGGGTCAAAACTAGAGGTGGGGAGATTGAGATGAGACATTGGGAAGAAGTTCTTCCCCAGGAGGGTGGGGAGACACTGGCCCAGGTTGCCCAGAGAGGTGCTGGAAGCCCCATCCCTGGACATTTTTCAGGCCAGGCTGGCTGGGGCTGTGAGCAACTGATGTAGTGGGAGGTGTCCCTGCCCATGGCAGGGGGGCTGGAACTGGATGATCTTTAAGGTCCCTTAACCCTGACAATTCTATGATTCTAATTAAAAGGCTCAAAGCAAATAACTATACATAGAATTCTATAGGTACACACAGATACAGCTTAAAGGCAAAAAAATTGCAGGACAAAAGTCAACGTGTATTTAACAGAGTGATTCCAACAGCTGAGTTTATTCCATAGGGGAAAAAAAATAGATCTATTCCTTCACAATTGAGCTATTCCCTCCCTTTTTATACAGGCTTTTAGTAGGAGGTTTCTTTAGGCATCAGGGTTAGTTTGGGGGTTTGATGGAATGTTTTCTTTCCCCTTTTTACCCAGAGGAGCTTCTCCTGACCTTGGAGACATCACAAGCAGCTCAGCAAGCACCTTGGGTTTTACTCCAGCTTTGGGAGGGAGCAGCAGTGTTTGCACAGACATCACTGGGATCTAGACCTGGCTTCAACATGTTTGTCCTACAAAGACTCTAATGACATCGTGCTGGTTTTACTACTACAGGACTAAACCACATCCCAACTGCCCCCAGACTTTGCCTGGTGTCTGCCAGCTCCAGATCATCTCCCTCAACCTTCACTCCCCAGCAATTAGGAAAAGCAATATTAAAATTCCTCCCCCAAGACAACAATCTGAGGGGCTTCAAAACCACCACGAGCTTCTGCAAGAGCAGGAATCAGGAAAACTAAGATGGAAAAGGAAAGAAACCCAAACACCATCAAGGATTTAACCACTTCAGGTGTTGCACCCCCAAATCCTCCTCCACAGAAGGATTTCTCTCCATGCAGAACATCCCAGAAGAGCTTTTCCCAGGTTTCTAACAGGCTTCCCTGGTGATGTTCAACCCAAGTCGTGTTTACCAATAGAAGAGTTTGAATTTATCATAAACTTGATGGTGCCTAAAAGACAGGCTGAAAAAAAGCCAAAAAAAAAAGCCAATTATCTGACACTCTCAGCGATGATCTTAAAACAGATGTTTGAGTGTATAAAATGATGTTGTGAAGTTTGAAATTGCTGATACAATTACAACCTTCATCTTTATGGCTGCTCGTGAGTGGTAACTGCAGCTCCATCTCCATTTGGAACTCAGTTATTGCCATTTCTCCCCATCTCTCCCCCAGCCAAGAGCTTTGTCACACTGGTAATTACTCTCCTCATCTGCTGGATGCACACAAGGGGTTGTGGAGCCCATTTCACATCCATCTTGCACCAATAACTTCCTTCCAGGAGTGTTGCCTCACCCAGAAAAACACAATAAAATACAATATTTGGGGCAACACCCCGGGGAAAGGCAACAAGAGCCAAGGGGAGGTTAAATAAATGAGTTTTCATTTCCTTCTCTGCTTGGGTTTTTTTAAGAATAGTTTTTATAGTTGCATTTTTCAAGCAACAAGAACATTTTAGGTACCCCCCATAAAAATGTCATCGGTTCATGTCATCACGTGGCTCCAGGAGAGCTGAAAATGCTGTGAAATTCTGGGACAAACCACAAGAGCTGATGGCACAGGTCTTAAAGCACATGGTGAAAGCATCACGGGCTCCACAGGCTCCTCTGAATCAAGGATGGATGAGGAGAAATGTTTTCTCCAGCCCCAAAAGTGCTGGAATTCAAGAGAACCAAGGAAAGAGCAGTGGAGGGGGAGGTTTCAGCCCTCCTGGTGCTCAAATAAGATTTTTCCAGTGCTTTTTACCCTCTTCATAAATGAAAATAGAATGTTTGAGGCTGGAAGGGACCTCTAGAGCTCATCTCATCCAACCTCCCTACACCAGCAGGGACATCTCTACTTAGGGCAAGCTGCTCAGAGCCCCATCAAGCCTGACCTTGAAAAAATAGCTGAAAATATCTTNTTGGGGGTTTGATGGAATGTTTTCTTTCCCCTTTTTACCCAGAGGAGCTTCTCCTGACCTTGGAGACATCACAAGCAGCTCAGCAAGCACCTTGGGTTTTACTCCAGCTTTGGGAGGGAGCAGCAGTGTTTGCACAGACATCACTGGGATCTAGACCTGGCTTCAACATGTTTGTCCTACAAAGACTCTAATGACATCGTGCTGGTTTTACTACTACAGGACTAAACCACATCCCAACTGCCCCCAGACTTTGCCTGGTGTCTGCCAGCTCCAGATCATCTCCCTCAACCTTCACTCCCCAGCAATTAGGAAAAGCAATATTAAAATTCCTCCCCCAAGACAACAATCTGAGGGGCTTCAAAACCACCACGAGCTTCTGCAAGAGCAGGAATCAGGAAAACTAAGATGGAAAAGGAAAGAAACCCAAACACCATCAAGGATTTAACCACTTCAGGTGTTGCACCCCCAAATCCTCCTCCACAGAAGGATTTCTCTCCATGCAGAACATCCCAGAAGAGCTTTTCCCAGGTTTCTAACAGGCTTCCCTGGTGTTGTTCAACCCAAGTCGTGTTTACCAATAGAAGAGTTTGAATTTATCATAAACTTGATGGTGCCTAAAAGACAGGCTGAAAAAAAGCCAAAAAAAAAAGCCAATTATCTGACACTCTCAGCGATGATCTTAAAACAGATGTTTGAGTGTATAAAATGATGTTGTGAAGTTTGAAATTGCTGATACAATTACAACCTTCATCTTTATGGCTGCTCGTGAGTGGTAACTGCAGCTCCATCTCCATTTGGAACTCAGTTATTGCCATTTCTCCCCATCTCTCCCCCAGCCAAGAGCTTTGTCACACTGGTAATTACTCTCCTCATCTGCTGGATGCACACAAGGGGTTGTGGAGCCCATTTCACATCCATCTTGCACCAATAACTTCCTTCCAGGAGTGTTGCCTCACCCAGAAAAACACAATAAAATACAATATTTGGGGCAACACCCCGGGGAAAGGCAACAAGAGCCAAGGGGAGGTTAAATAAATGAGTTTTCATTTCCTTCTCTGCTTGGGTTTTTTTAAGAATAGTTTTTATAGTTGCATTTTTCAAGCAACAAGAACATTTTAGGTACCCCCCATAAAAATGTCATCGGTTCATGTCATCACGTGGCTCCAGGAGAGCTGAAAATACTGTGAAATTCTGGGACAAACCACAAGAGCTGATGGCACAGGTCTTAAAGCACATGGAGAAAGCATCACGGGCTCCACAGGCTCCTCTGAATCAAGGATGGATGAGGAGAAATGTTTTCTCCAGCCCCAAAAGTGCTGGAATTCAAGAGAACCAAGGAAAGAGCAGTGGAGGGGGAGGTTTCAGCCCTCCTGGTGCTCAAATAAGATTTTTCCAGTGCTTTTTACCCTCTTCATAAATGAAAATAGAATGTTTGAGGCTGGAAGGGACCTCTAGAGCTCATCTCATCCAACCTCCCTACACCAGCAGGGACATCTCTACTTAGGGCAAGCTGCTCAGAGCCCCATCAAGCCTGACCTTGAAAAAATAGCTGAAAATATCTTTAGTGCTACAAGCACAGAAAGTCCATTACCACCAACTCCCCACCACCAGACAACTGCAGGTCTAACCCCAAGGCTTGGAGATGGAGAGGTGAGGATGGGTTCTTACCACCCCAGCACGATGTGTGTTGGGTTCTCACCTTGTAGCTGGGGAAGGAGACTTCTCTGGAGGACTTTCAGAGTGAAGGTTGGGTCTGAAGCCACCAGACTGTGGGTCCCACGAGCTGGTCTAGGTCCAATGGCAGTTTTGGAAAGGTTGTCACTTGAAGCCACCTTCACTGCTGGGTCCAGGCCTCCCTCATGTGATTTTTGGATGGTTTTGGGGGTTTGCTGCACTCTTCCCACTGCCCATGTCCTGTAAATCCACACTCCCAAGGTGAAAGCAGGACAACATCAGACCTGGACAAGGCTGGAACTGCTCCAGGGGTGAGGGTTCTCACTTCAACCTGCTTGAAGGATTTGGAGATAAACAGCAAACAAACTGTGCTGGGCTAAATAGCTCTTAAAGCCACTAAAAGGGAAAAAAAAAAAGAGAAGAAAGCCCCAAATCACAATAACTCATTAAGCAGCAACACTTGCTAATGGAATTGCTGCCTCTTAATTTGATTTCTGCAGCGAGGCCATAATGACCCAGCACTTCCCAATAAAGCCTGAGTGCTACCTGCTGCCTTCACAGCCTGTCCCACCACGTTGCTGATGGTTCTGCTGCACAGACCTGCTGGAAGAAAAGCTTCACAACCACCCACGTGTTGCCCAGAGGATGGAGATGAGCGGAGGAAAAGGCATGGGGTGAGTGTAAGGGGTGAAGACACATCATCCCAGAGAAGTGAGGAGGACATCTGGAAAGGGTTCCAGCCTTGGAAAGTCCTAAGTGACCTGCTGGGAGCTCAGTCACAGAGTGGAAGGGGTTGGAAGGGACCTCTGAAGATCATCTGGTCCTGCTCAATACAGGAGATCACACAGGAACACGTCCAGATAGGTTTAAATGTCTCCAGAGGAGACTCCACAACCTCTCTGGGCAGCCTGGGCCAGGCTCCAACACCCTCACCCCAAACACCTTTCTCCTCCTGCTCACATGGAACCTCCTGGGTTCCAGTTGGTGCCCAGTGCCCCTTGTCCTGTTGCTGGCACCACTGGCAAGAGTCTGGCCCTATCCTCCCTTTAGCTGCTAACCAGATCCCCTCTCAGCCTCCTCACCTCCCTCAGCCTTTCCTCCTATGGTAGATGCCCCCATCTTCATCATCATCATCATCTTTATGGCCCTGTGCTGGACTCTCTCCAGTAGCTCCATGTCCCCCCTGAACTGGGGAGCCCAGAACTGGACACAACACCCCCACACTTGTATCTTCAGCAGCTGCATTGTCCCCACAGCCACCACTAAGGGTCCCGGGGCAGCCCAGGACCCGAGATGTCCCCATTGCCACCCCAAAGGGTGGTGGGTGCTGGTTGAACACCAGCCTGGTCCCTGCAGAGGGAGCTGGTGAAAGCCGAGGCAATGCTGCCCTCTTGTGGCTGCTCTTTGTTCTTCTCCTTTTTTTTAAGGAGAACTCTTTAATTTCCACAAGTTTTCAATTTAAACCCCAACAACCTCCCGGGAACTGCCGGAAACCAGAGGACAAAAAGCTCCAGATGGAGAAATCAGGTGGTGAATGAGATGAACTCAACTCAGCCTCCAGCCCCATCCTCTGGTGTGAGGCAGGGAAGCAAGAAAATGACCTTGATGCTGGGGAAGCCACCAAGAAGCTGCAGCCTTTGGTTTCCACATGCACCCCTTACAGAAGATCATATTCCCTAAAATAATAATGAAAATAAATGTATTTATCCATAGTGCTCCCATGTATCTTACCTTTTGGAGGATCAGTGAATAAATAGAGGAAAAATGGAGTTACAAGGTGGTCCTGCAAGACAGGGAAGGGGGGTCCCAGAGCAGGTCACAGGCCAGGCTGCAAAATGAGGGGAAAACCACCACCAACAACAAAAACCCCACAAAATAAACCCCAAACCAGAGGATTTTCAGCTCTGTGGTCCCTGCACAGTCTCCAAGGTGCAGGTTGCAGCTTGATGGTGCTTCTGGGTCGGGTTTTGTCTTGCTCTGGTTGGATGGAGGCAGGAGCACAGGACCTGGGGGAGATGTGAGTCCCTGTGAGCAGCATCCCTGAAGGTCCACACAGCCCTTGGTGTCCAACGAGGGCTCCAGCACTGTGCTGGGAAGGATGGAGCTGGACAGGAGGGGATGGGGCAACCAGAAATGGGGGACTTGGAAGGGAGGAAGGTAAAGGGGTTACCTTCAGAGCACCTCTGGAGGCAGGGAGACTGTGGGAGGAAGGTGGACAAGCTGCTCTGGGGGTGTGGGACAGGCAGGGAGGATGGTGAAGGACCACAGAGGAAGCACCAAGCAATGGGTGCTCCTCAGACTGCAGGGGTGACTCTTTCCTTGCTCCCCTCTTGACCTATGGAGGTGTCCCCGGCATCCCAGTGAAGGGGACACAAACCAACCTGGCTGGATCCCAAGCAGCACCAATTTTGGCCAGGGAGCCAGGTTCATGTTGCAGCATTTTGTGGCCAAAACCTCCTCCCTGCATGGTCAAGACTTTGACACCCACGATGCTCTTCCAGCTGGTCAAGGCTTTGACACCCATGATGCTCTTCCAGCTTCTCCCACCACGGCACATAGGGGGGGTAGAAAAACCCCAGACCTGGGTGGATAAACATCACTGGGAGGCTGCTCCTCACCAAGCCCATGATGAGCATCACCTCCTACCAGGCTGGTCCCAGCTCCCATCCTCTCCTGACCACCTGAAAAGATCTGAGGACAGCTGCTAGATGTAGATTGTTTATTGATCCCAACATATGAATAGATTGGATAATAAACAGTACTTTTAAACATTCTCTTAACCAAAAATATAACAAATATTTACAATCACTCAGTAAAAATACAAAAAGCATACAGAGGCACTGTCTTTCTAAAAGACATAAGTGTTAAAGAGGTATCAAAAAATAGGAGACAAACATTGCTTGTTACAGAATACTTTACAATCACTGACTTGTGCAGTACAATTGCTATGGGGGTATCAGGACATCTGTGCAGTTTGGCCAATATGCTCCACATCATAGTCTGAATGTCAGGAATACCAAAGCTAAACTGCATTCCAGGGGTATCAAAAAGAAAATGAGGGGGAAAAACCCCAAAATAAAAGCACAACAGAAGCCAAAGCTGGGTGGGGAAGTCAAGGTAGGTTTGACCCTCTGTACAAGCGTCCTAAAAGATCATGTGGGAAGTTTGTCTAAAGAGAATATCCCTTTTTTCCCCCCATTTTTGTGAAGGCAGTGGTAAATTTATCCTTAAAAAAAAAAAAAAAATTCTAATTCTAATGGGTTTTAATGGCAGGTTCAGCTTTCCACTGTTGAGTTGGGAGGTGATGAAAGAGGTTTTGCAACATCTCCAATGGGTTCACAACCAGCTCTCCCCATGAAGCATCATCACTCACCTCTGGGAGACTCCTGATGGGGGTCAAGGCAAAGCAAACGAGCCCAGGAGGCCACACGTTGCCTGTTGGGAGCAAACACCCACGCCCCTCCATGTCCACGCTGCAAAAGCAGGTCCTGCAAACATCTCAAGATGTTGCCCTTCCATTATTTTGGCTATTTTTTGGAGATGAACCCAGTCCTCAGAGGCTCTGTGATGTCACTTTGCCCTCCCTGCAACTGGATGGCTCAATGAAAGCTCTTTTTTTGGGAATTAACTGGAAGATTTATAAAGCCCAATAAAATAAGTGTGGTGAGATGACAAAGAGTGTCTGTCACCATCAAGTCAAGAGCAAACAGAGCAGAAAGTGAGCAAACCAAGATGTGGCAGTGGAAGAACATGACATGAGGCATCTTAATTGTTCACTGCAACCCAGAGGGATGTGGTGGAGCCAGAAGACATCACTTCACTAAAGTGGCATCCAGGAGGTCCCAACCACCACCTGCCTTCCACCTGAATCACTGAAAAAAAGGGATAAAGTCTCCTCAGCTCCAGCCCAGACCCCCCCGTTGGCCCCGATCAACGTGAGCGGCTGGTTCCAAAGCACAGCGAGGGAGGCCCAGCAGAGCAGAGCAGAGCACACGGTGCCAGGCAGGAGAAGCAGGAGCAGCTCAGGTGGCCACAGTTGAGGCAGGAGTTATTTACAGCAGCTGTAATAGGAGAACGTGACCAGCAAGACTTCCTCA
Source organism: Brachypteracias leptosomus (assembly GCA_013401335.1). Lineage (NCBI taxonomy): Eukaryota > Metazoa > Chordata > Aves > Coraciiformes > Brachypteraciidae > Brachypteracias > Brachypteracias leptosomus. The sequence continues at coordinate 170,363 of VYZX01028647.1, read as the reverse complement.
AGCACTTCAAGAACTTCTCAGTGTCCTGGGAAGCCCCATGGGACAGACGGACGCTGTTGATGTGCAACCACCACACTGCAAGGGGACACTGCTCTTAGAGGAGACCTCCATGGAGGAGCTTCACCCAATCCTTCTGGGGGAAAGGAACTCACTTTGGTAGCAGCCCCTCAACCCTTGGACTTTTGTTCAACAGGCTGAAAAAAAGCTGAAACTCAACACTCAAGATCATGGGAACTGTATGAATTTATCCGGCACCTCCAACTGGAGGTGTTCAAGGTCAGGTTGGATGGAGCCTTGAGCAACCAGGTCTAGTGGGAGGTGTCCCTGCCATGGCAGGGGGGTGGAACTGGATGATCTTTGAGGTCCCTTCCAACCCAACCCATTCTATGATGATTTCTCCTGACAAAACACAAAGTCTGGTGCACGCTCCATGGACAAGTTAAACTCCAGGTGACACTGGGATTGTCCAAAATATCCCAAAAAAATCCATTTAACATCTCCATTATCACCAGTTTATACACTCAAAATAACCCCTGGGCCCTGCCTTGCTTTGACACCTCATTAATCTCAACTCATTAAGGCCTGGGCAGGTCATTAAGGCCTTGAAAAAAGCCTGATATACTTCAACTCATTTTTTTAATCTATTTTTTCAACCATTTGCTCCTCAGAACCTCGTGCCAAACACTCAGCCACCTAATTAGTGATGAATTAAGCAGCTCTCCCTCAGCACTGCTGCTCATTGGGGCTGTTAAGTCTCTGGTGGGACCTCATAGTGACCTTCCAGTACCTGAAGGGACCTGCTTGAAGGCAGGGGAAGGTCTATCCAAAAGGGTTTGTAATGATAGGACCAGGAGTGATGGTTTTAAGCTGGGAAAGGAGAGATTTAGGCTGGAGATTAGAAATATGAGGGTGATAGATGAGTGGAATGGGCTGCCCAGAGAGGGGGTGGAGGCCCCATCCCTGGAGTCCTTCAAGGTCAGGCTTGCTGGGGCTCTGAGCAGCCTGCCCTAGGTAGAGATGTCCCTGCTGGTGTAGGGAGGTGGGACCAGATGAGCTCTGGAGGTCCCTTCCAGCCTCAAACATTCTATGATTTAGGTCTTCCCAGCTCCCATGGAGAGGATTCCAGCCACACTGGAATATTGAACCTGGCTGGGTCCTTCACCTCCATCCCAAGCTGCTGTGGGGAGAGCACATCAAAGGCTTTGGGTTGGGTTGGGTTTTTTTTGGTGTGATCTGCAGAAAATGCTGCATTCACCTTGCACCCCCTGCACACAGAGAGGAAAAAAAAATAAAAATAAAATAAGATATCCTTAAAGCTCTTCACAACTATGGGTCCAGAAATCATGTCTGAGGCACTGTAAAAATGACAAAACATCTTCTTCTCTAGCTTAGGCTGTAAACATCACAACGAAGATTTACAATTCAATGTTTAAATACATATTCACACATTCAGGTCCAATTTTAACACTAGAAGGGGGGCATCGTGTGCTAGAAGGAAGAGAGAAAGAAAAGACAGAAAGAATCTGCAGGTATTTCCAGTTCTACCCCTCTGTGCTCTGGCTGGCTAAGCAGAAAATCAAATAAATTTATTAATTTGCCCCCAGTCAAACTAGAGCATCACGTGTTAATACTGGCAATTTAAAATAAAATGCTTTCAGATCATCTGAATTTTCCTGATGAGCACAACAGGGTTTTTTAACCCATCATAAAATGCATTATACTCTTAGAAAGCAGGATGTTATTTAATATTTAGAGTCATTTTAGTGAGAAATCCAAGTGATTTCTAATTTTTTACAATTTTTTATTACCAAGATAACCTTTGCACCTAAATCCTGTGCAGCTCTGGTACGAGGCCAGGACGTGTGGGATGATCTTAAAAGCCACAAGAGAGGGATTTGGGATGCCAGGAGCACGCTTTGCATGCTGAGCTCTGCAGGGTAAAACCCACTTAAAGCTCTTTTGGGAGAGCCTCAACCCCCCCTTCTCCCCAGCTCCACCTTTCAAACCATTCCTCAGGAGGGGAGGAGAGCACCAACTATTGCCCTAGTTGGCTGGCAGCTAAAAAATTTCCCCAAATACTTGAAGGGTGGTGGGGTTTGGATATGTTGGAAGGGAACAGCAGATGGAAGGGCTCTAAAAACCATCCTAAAACCTGATAATGTCCCATTTCCAGCATTTCATGACAGTTTGTGCAGCTAATTTAACCATCACATCACCTAAACCTTGACCTTAGCCAACCAGAGCACTGCCAACACTAATAAAGGAAATTCCCATGGAGGAGGAAGAGGAAAAAAAAAAGAAATTAAATTAATAAATTATTTTCAGCTCCTTCAGCAACGTCCTTTGCTTTTGCTGATACTTTGATATATATATATATTTTTTTTTTTTTTAAAGTTCATAAAATAACACTCTTCTAATGGTCATGTAGAAAACCACGACGATGGAGAACTCCCCAAGGGTTCTATGGGATCATACAGAAGAACTCTTCCAAGTTTCAAGTGGTGGTGGTGGTGGTGGTGACAACTGGTCCTCCCCAATGGATGAAGCCTGGTCCATCTCCAGACACCCGTGGTGGTATCTGGGTGTGCTTCTGGAAGAGGAGGGGTTGGATTTCCAAGGTAGGAAGAGCTCCTGTGGCAGCCTGCAGTAAGGTAGAGATGATCCAACCCCTTCCACCTCCTCCAGGGCAGAGGCAAAGCAACATCTGAGGTGAGTAGCAGCAAGTGGTTAGCGTGCGCTAACGGAACCATGAGGTCCTCCCCACACCCCCTGGGCTGGGGGGTTCCAGAACCAGCCCCGTGCTCAGACCGCTGATACTTGTTCATCTTCTGCAAAAGAAGAAGGGGAAAAAATAGAGAATTATTCCATCAGCCCCTTGGGTTGGGTGGAGAAGGTGCAGAGCAGCACCTGGTCATCTCACAGAGCTTCTGTGAAGACTTCACTGCTCATCGTGAGGTCTGAAGCATTGATTATATTCAATATACTGATTGTATTCAGTATCAGCCTTTAGCACATCCTCAGGAGGTCATTGCAGCCACACAATAAAGCTGCAAAACAATCCCAGAGCCTCCAAAAATTCTCAGCATGCAGCTCCCAATGCACCAAAAGCTACTGGATTGGGAGAAGAGCCACTCAATGACCTCCCAACATGCAAAGAAAATTCACCAAGCACTTTCAAAATAGCCAAGCAGCTGTACTTAAAAGTGTGTGGTTAAATTTGGTTTAAAATCTTAAATTTAAAATTGGACTAAAATTTTTAAAAAATTAAAATTGGATTAAAATTTTTAAAAAATAAAATTGGATTAAAATTTTTAAAAAATAAAATTGGATTAAAATTTTTAAAAATTAAAATTGGATTAAAATTTTAAAAAATAAAATTGGATTAAAACTTTAAAAATAAAATTAAAATTAAAAAAATTAAAATTTTTATTAGAAAATTTTAAATCCCCCAAACTTTATATTAAATGAGAGGAACACAACTTGTTGAATTAAGATCTNAAAAATAAAATTAGATTTAAATTTACAAGATTAAAAATTTTAAAAAATAAAATTAGATTTAAATTTACAAGATTAAAAATTTTAAAAACTAAAATTGGATTAAAATTTACAAGACCAAAATTGGATTAAAATTTACAAGACCAAAATTGGATTAAAATTTACAAGATCAAAATTGGATTAAAATATTTGAAGCAATTGATTCCTTATTTTTACATCAAACCCAGTTAACACCACACCAGAATTACTGCTGGGCAGCTTTGTTTCACCACGAGTTTGAAATGCAGTGCTAATCCATATGTTAAATATAAATGGATATATATAACATATTTTGGAGGGTCGATTTAGGATTGTTTGGAAGCAGAAATTTTTAATCTGAATTTTTAAAGTCTAAATCTCAGCTCATTTTAAGACAGGCTGAAATTAAAAGGCAACGACCACAACGTTCTAATAAAAAGTGAGGTCAGGGTAGAGGGAGATCACACCAGAGCAGATACTGAAACAAATCAGAGGCACCCGATTCAGTGGGAATTCCCTTGACTTGCAGTTGGTCTTAACATGATATAAAAACATTTTTTTTCCAGAAAAATCTCTTGGCTTTGGTCCCCCAGCACACGCCGCGCTCGGCAGCATCGGCTGGAGCTCCAAACCAGATCATGACCACTCAAAGGGGAAGAGACACTGCCAGGCCAAGCTGGGCTTTCAGCAAATGCACTTTTCAGGAGCACAGAAATTCACTGTTAGTTTGCTCATTTTTCAACTCCAATCTCCAGAAACCTCTTGAGGAATAATGAGAATAAATGAGTTAAGAGTTGTACAAGACGCCACCAAACCCAGAGCCAAGCTGCTCCTTGGAGGTCATCATCCTGAGAGTGGGGCAGCCCTGAGAGGCTGTAATTAGTAATTTTAATAGTAATTAACAGCCTGGCAGTGTCCCTTGAAGCCATCATCACCACTGAGAGGGGACAGATTGGTTGTCCACATGCTCTTCAGTGTCTCAGTTGTGCTGTGGAAGATCTCAGAGGTATATATTTTTAAATATATATATATTTATATGTAATTTAGATGTTTTGAGAGATATATATATATTTATTTATACATAATTTAGAGCCTGTTGGGTGCCAACATGCTTCTCCTAAAGGGAAGGCATTCTTTCCAAGCCCTGTATATACATGCACAGACATATATATACACGGGGTTCACCCATGGAGAGATCAATCAAGCTTTGATCTCCCCGAATGACCAAGAGCAAAGCCCAAGAGAACGTGGTTGTGAAGGCCACACTGCACAGCCCAGGTTCCCCCAGCAGGTCAACTCCACATCTAACCAAGTCAGGTGGTGCACCTACCATCCTCTTCACTATCTGCTAGCTTGGGGTTGGACGGCTGCCGACTATGCCACGGGGGCATCTTCGCTGCAAGACAGGCCACCGGGTCACTAAGAGGAGCTGCTGGAAGTCTAGAGAGGTCACTGTGCAGCATCTTTGACCTCTGCACTGCCACGCTATAGTCGGGAGGTTTGAGGTGTGGGTGGTGGGGTGATCCTTCCTTTAGGTCGGCTAAAGAAATGCCCATGTAGCCCGGAGGGGTGGGAGGTGGCTCCCTATACCTATCGTCCTTCTTAGGTGAGGTGACACAGTACACTGGCACAGGCAAGCAGCAATGGAAATGGCAAAGGAGGAAACAAAAAAAGGGAACAAAACGTTAAAAAAGGAACCAAAAAAATTAAAATTAAATCATGAAATGTTACAATGGCAAAACAGAAACTGGTTGGTAACAAAACGCAAACGCGGGAACACGGTTATAACAGGTATTTACACTTTCATTTCTGTCTCCTGCTTGTTTTAAGAAGCCCAGAGGAGCTACAGGACCCATGAGCTCATTAGGCAAGATGCCAATCGAGTGGAAACAAGGCTATGAAACCTTCTCCATGCTCAGCTTGCTCCTCATCCTCCCTACTCCTGCAGCTCTGGCTGGAGGGAGATGCAGCACAGCAATGTGCTGAGCCTGCCTCCACCCTGTTACAGGCTGGGAAATTGAAATTAAAGAAATTTAAGGCAACCAGCCCAACGTTCCTTTGGTTGGTGTGCTACAGACCAACAGCAGGAGCTGCTGGTTGACTTCAACAGCATCCACTTCATCACCCAGCAGTGGTTTCATAGGAATTCATTATAATACAACATCACTGTATCAATTAAGGTGCAATCAGACATTCAACCAGCCCACCAGCTATGCTATAGGGAGCATAAAACCCCTGGGATCCCATGAAACTGCTCCTAAGAGCAGTTCTAAAGCCTAAACTCATGTCCATAGCTCCATCATGTCCATAGCTCCATCATGTCCATAGCTCCATCATGTCCACAGCTCCTTGCCCCTTGGCCAGCAGCTCAGGTCACACAGGCTCTCAAAATAAAGCTTAACTTTAAATTCCTCCCCTCCCAACCCCCCACCCCCCCACTCACCCCCAGGTCTGGGGCTCATGTGCAAGTTAAATTGGGCTTTTTTTCCATGTACATGTTGCAACAGGAGAGTTTCAAAGCCAGGGTAATATTTGAAAATCTCTTAGTGGAGTGGGATTTGCATCCTGCTTGTGGATGCATTTCAAACCGTGCTCACTCATTGCAGTTCATTTCAGCCACTAATATTTTCTTGGCTTACAAGAATGTGAAAGGGTGAAAATAAAGGATTATTCCTTCTTTTGTGAGATTCAGGGTAGCAGGAGCTGGTTCATACCCAATGGCCTCAGTTCATGCTTGGGTTTATAGGAAAAAAATGGAATTTACAGAGTCTGGGGTTTAGCAGACACGTGAGTACAGGCAGGGATTTACACTGATTTATGGGATTGATTTTCATTTAACTAGCATTTAACTGGGCCCCTAGGAGAACACAGGGGAAGTGATGGAGGCTTTCCTCTCCCTGAAGGGATGGATGGGGAAGGGGCTGGGTCCTCCCAAAGCCCCCACCTTCAGTCTTTGGACTGGTGAGGGTGGAAATATTCTCCTTTAAAGCTACAGGCTTCCTAGAGCTTATCTAGCCTACCCTAATACTGAAAGTAGGAATCATGTGCCCTTTTGTAGTTCCAATCCATAATATTTCACAAATTCTATCAAAATAAAACATTGTAAGAGCATTTGATGTCCAGAGCATTGAGTGTCTCTAATTTCTGTCACCCACCTACAGTCTCAGGAGGCTACAAAGCCCTTTCACAAGGAATAACCCCTCCCCAAGCAGCTGATAACTCAAATATTTTATAAGAAAATAGGGTGAAATTCCCCATAGCAGCACTGAAAGGCTGCAAGGGCAGAGCACGAGCACAGGGGTGAGCTCTGAGCAAGTCTTCTGCAAAGCCAAGGAGGAGGAACTCAATCCAAGACCTCTACCCTACCTGAGATGTTTATTCAAGCAATTACCTTTGATAACAAACCCCTCCAGCAATCTAGTCAGTAATTAAACTGCATGTCAGCTGCACCCTTGACTCTGTGCTCCATGTTTTATCTTGTTCCTCACCCAGCTCCTCTATTTCTGGCTGCCAAACTCACCAGGACAGGGAAATACCTTGCTCAGGAGAACTATGCATCTTTGGAAAGACATTTTGGCAGCTCTCCTCCTTTCATATGCAGCCAAACTGCAGCTGGATAACCAAATAAATGGCAGTTTAACATAGCAAAGAGAGGAAGGGAATCTGCTCTGCCCTTGAGCTTCCAGAGACCAAAGCCCCATGGAAGGAAGATGCTCCAGCTGCAGAGGGGTGGGAGAGCTCTGTACCACACAATCATGATTTTCCCTCTCAGGTTCAGGGAAAATCTGTTTTACAGGGACTTCTAGAAGCCATCCTCATTGCTCCTTGCCAGAGGAACGTCTACACTGATGAGTGTTTCCAAAACAACCCCAAAAAATAATGCCTGACAGCTTCCTGAAGACAGTTCTCCTGCAGACCCACCAAGTGACTCCTTTATGATCTCAATTTGCCTAACACAAAAAGAAGGTGGCTTGAAAACACAGTCTGCAGAGTGCTCTGATGGAAACCACATGCAAAGCTGAGTTTAACGTGCCAACCAGGCCCCAGACCTGCTGATGTCATTTCTGAACCACTCAGCACCACGATGAAAACCAGATGCAGCAGCTTCCACGAGCTGTTGGCTTGGCTTACCTATGAGGCCTTTTTCTGTGCTGGAAGTAACAGTTTTGTAAGTTGTATCAGCTCCTGCTTTAGAGTCCAACCCTTCCGGCTGCTCTGCTGTAGAGTTCTCCAGCCCCCTCCTTTTAATTGTCCCATAGTTTGGCTCGTAGGTGTCTGAGAGGGAGCTGGAGGAGGCCCAGCTCTGCCGAGACTGATCCAGCTCCACGCTGCCTTTGGATTGCCTGTTGGGCTTGGGGAAGGCTTCAGAATACAAATAAGCCTCCTCGGGGTAACAGTTTGTGGGCTCCACCTCAGCGATGGGCGCGTCCAGCTGGGTGTGGCGGTAGGAGTTGAGGAGATCCCAGCTCTTCTGGTTGGGGAGGTTCTGGAAGTTGTCATGGGAGCTGCTTGAGCACGAAGTCCAGCTCCCCCGGCCGCTGTCTGCTGCCTCCACCGTGATGTGCTCATGGGAGATCTCCTCGCTGCTCATGGAGGAGGTGAAGGCCATCCCTCGGATGAGGGCAGGCCTGGTGATGGACCAGCTGTGGGGGAAACAACACACAGCAGAAAAAAACCTCCTAAGTGAAGAGTGATACAGAGACAATGGTTGTACAGGCAACTGAACTCGGGTTTTCAAATGGAGGCAGCAGGTCAAGGGACATGGAGTGATGAGAGACACTTAGAATCATAGAATGTTTGAGGCTGGAAGGGACCTCTAGAGCTCATCTGGCCCTACACCAGCAGGGACATCTCTAGCTAGGGCAGGCTGCTCAGAGCCCCAGCAAGCCTGATCCTGAATGACTCCAACTTATTCCCAACTCATTGCTGTAAACAGCAGCAGGGAAGTTATTCCCAAGGGAATGACAAGTTTGGGACAGGGATTCACAGGCTTGACCCCAGATCCATCAAAACGTGGCCCACAAACTTTCCTCTATCAACAAGACAGTGCCTGACAAAGCAGAGGAGAAATTACCTCTTTATTTCAGTCTACTCACACCTTTCTTTGCACTTATAAACTAAAACCCAAATAAATATTTAGAATAAAAGACAACCCCTTCACTGCAGAGACATAAAGCTGTTTAGACAGAGTGCAGACAGTTGTACTCCAAGAACATTTGGAAATATCAGGCATAAATAACATTTGGGGAACTGATCTGGAGTGACAGATTCTGAAAAGCCAAGGATAGAATTTCTTGCTTAAAGAAGTGGCTGCTAAAAGCTCTAATTGCTGTCAAAGCATAACCAAGGGGGGAAAAAAAAATAAAGCCAGGCTTGCATGATTTTGGAATACATTAAGTTCTGATTGCCAGACATTATTCAAGTCTCTATTTCTGGTTACCAAAGGCATGTGCAGCACCAGATTAAAATTCAGCACTACCCCTCAGCAGTTTACTGACACGTTGTGAAAGCAAGGAATGGTTCTTAGATATGTGCAAACATCTTTTTTTTCCTCCTTGCTTTTCTATTTTCTGAGTTCTAGCATTAAAAAAACCCCAACACTGAAACTAAGGCATAAGGGAACAAGCACAACACATGAAAAATCTGCTTTATTTGCAAAGCAAAGAGCAGATTTAAAGAGCTGCTTGGTGGAACTCATGTCACCTCAACCACCATGTCCCAGTATAAAGGGACATTTCACTCAGTGCCCAGTTACTGCCCTGACTAAACTCTCAGCTTGTTTTAAGCCTTTTAGGAAAAGAAATGATTTTTATTTACGAAGCACATCTTTAAATTCCCATTTTAGCCCCGTGGACTAAACCAAATTGCTGATTTCTTAAGAGCTGCATCACTTTGGCTCAGCTGAGAAGAAAATACCCCAGAAAACTGGTGTAGTAGAATCAATTAATCACAAACATCATGTAGCACTTAAGAGTTTAATCATTAAAATCATATATTGCTTTAGAGATGAGCTATAAAAATTAGTAAGGAGCAACTCCACTGACTTGAATCCCCACCATTTGAGAACAGAATAAATCCTTACATCCTGTGGATCAAAGCTTAATGTCTACTAAGAGAAACCCCAAAATTCCCAATTCCAGGTGGCATCTCAGGACAAGTTCTCAAGTAACAATCCTCACGTGTGAGGGAGATGGTGGCTGAAATTTCCAGCTCACCTAAGCAACAATCTCTAACACCAAGCCCAACAGAACATTTTGGTTGGAAATCACCTCTAGGATCATCAAGCCCAACATCTCCCTGCTCCCTAGAGCAACCCAGCTGCACCTTACCCTGGGCATGGCTGCCCATAATCTGTCAGTGGCTGAGGATGCTCCTTCCTCTCTGTCCCAGCTGAATCCACCACGATGAGGGACTGGGACAAGCTCCTCTCGTCCTGCAGAGCTGCTGACATGGAGTCCACGGAGCAGTTGCTGACGATGCTGGAGCGGGAGGAGATCTCACTGTGGCTGGAGTCTGAGAAGTTGTCAGATTTGGTGGAAGGGATGAGGGCGTAGCCTAAAGGGGAGGAGAAGAGAATGTCTTGGTCAAAGAGCAGCTCGAGTTCAGTAGGTAGGACAATGAAGCATTGGCACACGTCAAAGAAAAACCAGTCAAACCTTGTTTGCACACAACTGGTCCTCTGAAGTTTGGGGGGTACTGAAGCTTCTAGCATCTGTCAGCATCTAGCACTGTAATCTACTGGGGACACCAACAACCTACCTGCCACCCCACTACTCTCCAGACCTGAAGGTTGAACCTACATAAACAGAATCAGCAGCTGCAGCACAAACAGTGGGTGGATAGACCAGGTCTTTCCAAATCTGCAAGTTCTCTAGTATAAATGTTGTGCATTTCCCACCATCCCTCTGCCCTGCTGTAGTGTGAGGCTCCAACAAGACCTTGGCAGTGGATGAGGAGGTGCTGACTAAGGTAAAAAGCAGCTATTAGCACTCAGGGATCAGCCATATGGCCCATTCCAGCTTTATTCTCTGTTCCAAAATGAACAGAGAAGGAAGCAAAAGTGGGAAATACAAGTCTGGCAGGAGCTGAATCAGACCCCAGTGCTGCTCCTGCAGAAGGGAAACAGCTGAAGACCTCACCAGTTTGAGTGAAATATATAATGGGTTTCTTCTGCCTGGCTCACCCTTAACCCTCGAGTAACTTCTTTCAAGAAAATAATGTATACAGCCCCATATATCTAACACCTCCTCTTCCTAGTACCTGCAGAGAACAGAGGAGTCCTACACTGGGGATTTCCAAGGGCTCCAGCTACATATATCCTGTAGACACTTCTGCTGGTGGAGCTGAAGTGATTCCAGATGGGAATCACCTCAGTATGGACAACCCAGCACACAAGGAGAGGCTGCACAGCTGCTGAAGAGAGCAGGACAATCTCTTCTCTCAACCAGTTCACTAACATCCAGAATTACACTGTCCAGGTGCAGCATCTGGCATCTGTTCTTGTTGAATTTCAAAGAGCTGGTGCTCAGTGTTCACATCTATCAAGATGTCTCCATAAGGCCTCTCCTCTCTGGAAGGAATCAGCAGCTCCTGCTAATGTAGCATTGTTGGCAAACTTACTTGATAAAAACATGGAAAAGCACTTGGTCCTAAAACTGAGTCCTGGGGAGCACCACTAGTGAGTGGCCACCAGCCAGGTGGTACCCCATTTACCACAACTCCTTGAGACCAACCCTTCAAGCCAACTGTTCAGCCATAGATTGTGTCTGGACACTCTGTCCAGCAGGATACTGCCAGAGAGAGCATGAAAAGCTTTCCTAAAACCCCAGATACCCACATCTGCTGCTTCCCTTTGTCTTTGAGGTGGGTCATCTTGTCTTAAAAGGATATCAAGTTAACAAGCCATGACCTTCCCTTCACATTGGCTTTGACCCATGACTGCATTGTCCTCCAAGCATTTCTCAGTAACTCCCTGAATAATCTTCTCCATCATTTTACTCACTGAAATGAGACTTGGAATTACCAGGTTCTTCTTTCTTGCCTTCCTTGAAAACTGGAACACCACTTGCTACCTTCCAGTTGAGCAGGACCTTGTCCAGAGTCCCAAGATCAGATAAATATCTGAGAGAGGTTCAGCAGTAACATTGGCTGCCTCTTCCAGCACCCTGGGATGATCCCACCAGACCCCACAGACTTATGTGCCTTCAACAGCAAATTCAGGCTGCTCAGATTCCAAGCTCTCTGGAGCCTCCATCTCTTTAGCTAAGTCCATGGGCAGACCCAAGGTCATTATCTTGTGCTGTCAAGCAACAAAATCAGGAGATGTCTGTTAATTTTTTTTTTTTTAATAAAAAAACCCAGACCCATTTTGCCTCCAGTAATTGTCTAGCCCAGTTCTGGTCTGTTCCACTTGATTTGAGGGCAAAAGGTCTTAGGTTAATGACTGTGGTGGGGTTTTGTTTTGGTTTTGGGGGTTTTTTTAATTAAAATACTTATTTCCCTTCATTTCCCAGTGGGTTTCTCTAGAGCAAATCCACTGCACACCAGGAGTTGGATCCCTGCCTTCAGCAGGAGCAAACAGTCCATGATGTGCCTTACACTAGGTGCAGAAAATTACAAAATTAGAACCTTTATTTGGAAATACTGGATCACCAACTGCTCCATGTAAACAAACATCTGTGAATTACTCACAACCTGGTCTTTCCACAGGAGACCACATTAATACACTGTTGACAGAGTCCCCAGGTCAGCATTTTTTTTCCCCACATTCCTGCCAATCACCTGATTTCTTGCTTCATTTCTATCTACAGGTGCCTTTGAGCTGGACTGTCATAGATTGACACCAATGAGGTGAAAATATGAAATGAGGAGGTGGTGTAAAAGTCATAACACAGGATATTAATGCCCTTAAATCCACAAAAAATACAGAGGTCACACAATGTGGCAAGTGGAGCCACTGGCACATGTCCCACAGAGATTTCACAGCTTAAGCTTGATTATTGCTGTAAGGTTTTATGAGCAGGTATGAGCATTAAATATCAATATTACACTAAAAAACCCAAACCTTATGAATGAAAAAATGTATTTTTTAAATTAAATTTCAGTTTCCTTCCCTTTGATAGTAATTAAAGCCTCATAGTCTTTGGCTAATGAAACCCTTAAGACAAACACAAGTGGTCTACAGTAGCAAATGTTCTCATAGTGCATCTTAATTTTAAGACACTCTTCTTCAAGACCCTCCAAGACCTGGAGAGCCAATGGGCTCCTCTTCATTAAAGAGATTGAGACTATCTGAAAGTCATTAAATAACAGCACATTGTATAGAGAGAGTCAAGTCCTGCTGGCCTGCAAAGGTCAGAAGATGTGACCAATGCAAACATGCACCAACACTGGACATAAACCTTCAACTGATGTCCCATGAAGGACTATCTAGAGTCTAATTATTGCAGAGAGTGTTGCAGAACTTACTGTTTCCTTGGCATCTGCCAAACACTAAGTAACAGAACTGTCACTGTACCTGGTCCTTGATTTTCTAAACTTCCCCTTATTGTCTTCACTGCACTGTGAGGATGATTAGCTATGAATAACTGACACAAATATCTGGAAGGGAAGCACATCAAACAGCTTAAACACATCATATAATGCTAAAATAACTTAAGATAAGAATCCATGGATCTGACACCAAGTGGACATCCTGAGTCTTTCTCCTAAGAAGCCATCAGATGGTCTTCCTCCTCTTTCTAGGCTTCACACACAGGCAGGAGGATGTCCACAGGCTGCTGTTGCTACAGATACTTGCTGTGCTCAGAGCATCACTGTCTTTCTCCTTCTGGTTTCCACTCCCTCCTGAGGCTTCTGCTTCCCCTGCTGCAGTAAAAGCTGCTCTCTCCCTGGAGAAGCTTCTTTCCCTAAGTCTTCTAAAGCAGGGTCCCTTCGTCCTCCTCTGCTCAGCTTCTGCCTTTCCACTCCCATCCTCTCCTTCTCCCTTCTCCCTCCTGCCAGAGCTGTCTCTTGCTCTGATAATCAGCTGAATTCTCTTTTGTAAGTAAGCCCCACCTATGCCATAGCTGCGTTGGCCACTGGTCTTGTTGCTGGTTTCACTGGCGAGCGACGAGGAAGAGCCAGAGAGGTTCATTTGGCTGCAGTTCTCTGACCTCTGGATGTTGCCAACTACAACAAAGAACACACAGGCACATCTTGGTAAGCAATGAGATAACAGCAAAAACAATGTCCTGATTTGAAAACTTGTGTTTTTCCTTTCAATCCTTGAGGATAGCTCAAAAGAAAATGCCATCTAAGGTTAAGTGGAACGTGTTCATGCCTAAATTTGTCTTTCTGCTGTCTGTGAAGCACCTAATTTTAGCTCAGTGGGCTGCTAGCACCACACACACAACAGGGGATGGATCACCTTGATCCAACCAGTGCTAAAAATATGCTGAGAGCAAGTTGAATTCATGAAACCACCCCCAAGAAACAAGATCCTCTTGAAAAGAGCCAGATGAAAGTTAACAAAAATCACACGTTTAGAAGCAATGCTCAAAAAAACCCCAGTGGAGCCAAGTTTGGAGTAATGAAGCTTCTCAGAGAGATGCTGTGTTCAAGTGGCATTCTCCTAAGGGAAATGGTATCAGGTGAAGGCAGAGTGGAGGGGACAGCAGGAGCTCCAGCTGCAGAGGGTGAGGAGATGCAGAAGGTCACCGTGCCATGCCATGCCAACCCAGGGAGCAGCACAGGAGGGAGGGGGACACCCGTTCAACACTGACCACGCTGGCTGACTACAAAGAGATGGCAACTCAATTCCCATCCAAGGTTGGCTAATGCTGAAGTGCTGCAGGTCTTTTAAGATGAAGACATCAAAAAGAAAGGGGTTCTCAGGTTGTCATGAGAGACAGGGGTGTATACAAAGCCCTGTGCACAAGAACAACAAACATGAGCAGTGACTCCAGGGTTTAGAGGGATGCACTCCTTTGCAGCTAGCAACACCAGCTCTTCTGGGCAACTATGACACCATTTCATGGGTTTTAACTAAAAGAGGGAGATTTAGACTAGAGAGAAGGAAGAATTTTTGCTGCTGAGGGTGGTGAGAGCCTGGTCTAGGTTGCCCAAAGAGGTGGTTGATGCCACATCCCTCATTGGAAGTCAGGTTGGATGGGGCTCTGAGCAACCTGCTCTAGTTGATGTCCCTGCTCCCTGCAGGGGGGGTTGGACTAGATGAGCTTGAAAGTTCCCTTCCAATCCAACCCATTCCATGATTGTAATCACCTGATATCCCAGCTACCTTGTGCAGAACCCTAAGATGTCTCCCCAGCTGCAGTGTCAGCAGAACACTCAATCTTCAAGAAATCCCCAGGTTTGTGAATCCTGCTCATAGAACCAGCCACCCAAACCTGAACTGACACACTGGTGGGTGTCAGCACTGAAGAGCTGCTGGGAATTCTGTCAGGAACACTTGAGGAGTTGAAGAAAACAACTGTTCCCCTTTTTAAACACTGGGTGACTTTGAAGGCCCAAAATATAAATACATTGAAAAACTCTGTGTATTATTAGAAAGACATGACTCTATTCTTGACAGGAATATTCTAGATGACTTATATATCATTACCAACAAATATTCCCCCCCTGGTTTGAGTACAAGCCAGGCTTGGGTTCCTGGGCTGGATGCTGATGGGCACAAGGTGAACACTGTCCCAGCACACCTACCTTTGCGTGGGGAGCCCTGAGGAGAAGCAGGTGGGCTGGAGTGCAAAGAAGATGCCATGGACATGGTGTCATCTGTTTGCTTCTTACTACTGACTTCCTCAGACAGGCTTAATGACTTCTGTGGGGAGCCTGTACCTAAGGAAACAAAGGGAATTGTTTACTGAGCATCCTTCTTCTTGCAGGTTAGTGTTTAAACTCTGAGTAAGCACCACGTTGAGCAACCACTGGAGTGCTCAGCAAGGAGAGGAGCAGATGCTCAGGGGGATTCTGCATGTGGAGGCAACCTCCAGATCCAATTTATTTCAGACTCCCACTGGCTGCTTATCTGAAGTGTGTTCAAACACCCAGGTCATGACTGGAACCATCACAAACCAGTCGTGGCTTTGGCAAAGGACTCAAAACTCTGTAGAGTCCAAAGCTTGGAGGAAACCCTTGCCCAGGACACTGTTGGAACAGGGTAGAAAACAATCTGTCATAGCCAACAAGTCCATCTGAGATCTTCCCAATCAAGGGTTCTCAAATGGGCACCACACACAACTTAGCAAGTTCACCAACCCACCTTGTACTTTGCACACTGATAATCTGGTATTTCTTGTTCACTATTAGTCCATCCTGCAGAGGACACAGCCCTGAGGGGTTCTTTAAGTGCTCACTTAAGATAAATACTGAACACTTAACACATGGGAATGAAGAAACATCTCTCAGCAAAGCTTCTGAAACAGGCTTTCAAGGGGAGAATTGAAATAAACTCTATTTTACATGCTGCAATATACTGATTTCTGAAGCTATTTTAATGGCTATTGCTGCTGGATGTGTCATAGAATCATTACATATCATTTAATGACTGTAACTAACTTCATTTAATAACCCAATTGTGGCTTTCAAGTGATACAACAGTTATGCAAATAGGTCAAAAGCATTTTAATACATAATAGAGCTTTGCAACTAGGAAATTTAGAGATAGGAAAAGATTGATGCTCACCAGGAGCCACTAATAACACATTTTACTCCATTTTACAATAATGTTACAATGGTGTCCCAGGGGTTAAAATATTAAATGCCTGTGATTTGTTCCAGTGATTTCACTTCAATATATTATACTTCATTTTGGCATTGAAAGAAATATATATATAAAATTTCTCTCTATATAAAATACATAATAAATATAGATATATATAAATTATATATATATATATATAAAAAAAAGTATACTCTATAGAAAATAAGCCCTGTCACAGAAAGAGTGAAGTCCTAAGTCATTAAACTAAAGGAGGAGCATATTTGGAGCCAGCACCTTATGATTCACCATTTTAATAGAATTTATTAAAAATTGTGCAAGTGACCAAAGAAATGTCCCACCCTGTTAAAACACAGCAACATCCTTCAGCTATTTCCAAGTGAATGAAGTAAATGAAGCATTAACAGCATCCCAAATAACCCTCCCAGCTACCTACAGCTCCTCCCTCTTCCACACTTGATTTATGGAGCTCTCCAGGCAGGGGAGCTGAAGATACTCACTGAAGGTGACATGATCCTTGCTCAGGCCCTTTTTCCTGCTGGGGTATAAATTCACAGTTGGAACCTGCAGGACTTGGCTCATCCTGTTCTGTTGGTGCTGGTGGGTTTTAGTGGACTGGCCAATGGACCTCATGGGTACTGGAGACATCTCAGAGGACTTCCCTCCTCTCCTCTCGCTTAAATTCTTGGTCACTGTCAGGGAATAATCACATATAAATATCTTGCAGTTGGAATTGCAGGATTATTATAGAATCAGAGAATGTTTGAGGCTGGAAGGGACCTCTAGAGCTCATCTGCTCCAACCTCCCTATGCAAGCCGGGACATCTCTACCTAGGGCAGGTTGCTCAGAGCCCCATCAAACCTGACCTTGCAGGACTCCAGGGATGGGGCCTCCACCCCCTCTCTGGGCAGCCCATTCCCCTGATCTATCATCCTCATATTAAAGAACTTTATTCTAATATCCAATCTATGGTCATTCCAAGTACAACCATCCAGACACGAAGCAGATAAAATGTATTTAAACCCATTTCTATTCCACACACACCTCTCTAGTCATGTGAAGTGTCATTAAAAAAAACCAAATTCTGAAGTGTCATAGGGGTACCTCATCAAAAGGCAAAAATAAAGTGATTTACAGCCCTGTAGGTGTTCAAAAAACAAGCAGATGTAGCACTTGAGGTCATGGTCTAGTGGTCAGGGAGATGCTGGAATGAAGGTTGGACTTGATGATCCTAAAGGTCCTTTCCAATCATGATGATTCTATGATCTCTAGCACAAAGTCTGTATTTTAGATGTTGGTCCATAAGGTGTAAGAGCATCTCCTTCAGAATTAGGTCCTGCCACCAAAGGCATGGAAAGTTTGCAGCTGGCATCAAAGCTCTCACTAGGTGGCACAAGTGAATTACAACACAGGCTCCTGAGGCACTTTCTACTTTAATCACACAGCAATTAATAAACTCCCAAGTTAAGGCCACCTCAAAGCCCCTTAGAAAAGTCTGGATTGAGCAATCCTGCTGCTCATTCCCTCTGCCAGCAAGGCCAGGGGAATCTTACTGCTGGGATAAGAGGCTGGGGAGCTGCACCTCCTGATTTTCTGGATATTTGCAAAAAATACCCACTATCTGCCCCAAAACAACCTGCAAAAGCAGGTCCCAGGCTCCCTGTTCAAAGCTACTTGCTTAAAATGTCGATTTGGGTAGCTCAATACAAACAGGATTTGAAATTATCTATTTAAAAACAACCTCATAACATTGATTTTTGTCTCCTTGGCACAGCATGAGCACCTGTTAGGCCTGCATATATATTGATATATACATAATAAATAGATATGGTCTATCTGGAGTCCATCCTGCCGTGCTTTAATTTATTGTTTCTGAGGGGTTAGAGCATAAACCCCACGTGGAGTTACCTTTCAGTAACTTCTGGTGAGCTCAGGCACAAGACCAGTGTGAACACAGAGAATTTAGCATTTTCTTTAAAGAAAAAAGTTCCTACATTGGTGCTACTTTAAAGGAAATGATAAAAAAATCCCACAGGAAGGCACCAAGAATTTGCATTCTTAATACTGAATAATAGAAAGGACTTAAAATTTTATCTTCAAGATGCCATTTCCTAGTCTTGCCTTCAACTTAGAGACAAAACAGTATCTGAGGACAAAATAAAGTCTTAAAATCTGCACTTGGACAACAGAGAAGCACAAAGTATTACTTGGATTAACAAGGTTGTAACTTTTCTATTCTAGTTCTGTTCTAAACCAACCTTCCAAGCATGTGGAAATTTCTAAGGATCACAATAAAATGCAATTATCATTTGTCATTTTTAAATAAAGGGTTTCCTGAACTGTAGGATGAACTGAAGAGAACAGGTGAGGTGAGAGCCTGTTCAGTTAGACAGGAGTTATGGAAATTATTATTATGGAAAGTGTCCTGTGCAGCCTCAGTTTTTGCCTGTCAATCCCCTCCATCAATATTGACCCAACTTCTCAACAGTCTCCATTTATTCTGAGCTCTAATCCATTGCACTTTCTCTATTGATTTTGTCTCCTTTCATTTTCTTGCTGTTCCTCTGGTAAATGTTACTTTTATCCCCCCTAATTCTGCCCAAGGACAGCAGGGCAAGGAGGGGGCTCATGTGCTACTGGATTTCCTTCCAGCCTCATGAAAAGAGTATCAGAATTAAAGGTCAGAGTAGAAGACATCAGTGAAGTTTTCTGTGCTCAACCAAGATCTGGAGATAAACCCTGAAACTTAGTCCAGGAATGGACAAACACACACTTTGTCTTGAAGGGAGAAAGATCTTAAATGAGCGTTTGAAGGGAAGGACCAAGATTTATATCAATTTCATAATGATGGCACCATTCTGGACCCCTGTACTTACAAGTGCTGTAGGCAGGCTCACACTGAAGTGACAATATCTGGATTTTCTCCTCATCTGTCTCCACGTTGAGGTTGGACAGGTACTGCTTCACCTTCCTGGCCATCTGGGCATCCTCGTAGAGCTTCTTGGCGTTCAGCAGCGAGCTGCGGCGGGCGCGCTTCTTGTGAGCACCTCCCTGCACATCCAGCATGTTGGAGTTGGTGCTGCCCTGGCTGAGAGATCTAGGAGAGAAAAGAGTCCAAGGGGTCAGTTTTGTGCTCTCAGCAGCAATGAGGAGCTAGAGCAGCAGAGGGCAAAGCAGATTAATACCAGTCATCTCCAGTTAGGGCTAGTGCATGCTGATGCGAATGAGTTAACGAGATGAACAGCATTAAAACAACATTTCTCTGGAAATATTCTGGTCCATTCATAGCAGCAAATTGAGCCTTAAAAAGGACTGCACATGGAAGTGTGGACCTAGCAAGGATGAGGCAGGAGGCTGTGGGAAGTACCCATCTAGCTCTGCTGTCATATTCCTAGGGTTGGACTTGATCTTGAAGGTCTCTTCCAACCTAAAGGATTCTAGTGAACCACAGCCTGAAACCTCCACTGCTTCATCTGCAGGTTCTAAGAGAGGAAGAACTCTGGAGCTTTGTTCATTTAAGGCATTTGGTGCCCACCACAGAAACTTCTTGCAATGCAGCTGAGCACTGGTGGGATCCCCTTAGAAAGCTCCTGACCATGTTCAAATAAGAAGAAAAATGATATTAAATATGCCAAGGACAGTCTGTGATGCACTCAACTTCTTTCTCTAATTAAAAGCCCTCAAAGAAGAGCAGCTCATTAAAAACTGTCTCCCAGCAGAGGTCAGGAAGTGATTATATACATATATATATTTTTATATATATATTTGCCCAGACTTGCATCAATGAAAGATGATGCTCCTCAACACTCCTAATTTCGAGCTGCCAATTCCAGCAGCAACTGAAGCAAAACCAAATAACCCCCAAATCATTAACATACATCATTTATTCTCCCTGGCAGAGTAAATCCTCCTATTCCTGCTGAATCACTGGTCAAACAGCTCATCTTGGTCCAGCTCAAACATAAACATCACCCCTGTTTCAAGTGTCCAAAGTCCTATGGCCACACCAGTTCTAACAGATTTTATAATAAATAGAGATCACAGTGAATGTTAGGGGTAAATTCCAATGAAAATGTCCATAAAGTTGTTGATTTGGTTCAGTTTTTTTTGAACATTCAGAAGAACAACTTTATTTTTACAGGCTAAAATACTTGCAAAGATGTTGAGCAACATCTTGGGTGTATTTACAGAATCCCAAGTGGCAGAACAAACAATTTCCAGCCCTATTGGCTAAAGGAGTCAGAATGAAACATGTTGTTTGAGGAAGTTTAAGGAATGGAGCACACCGAGCTTAAAAAAAGAAAATAAAAGTGGCAAACAGCTGACTGCAATATTTTCAAAGATGTTAAAGAAATCAGTCTAAGAAAATAGAAGCTTAAAAACTTGCAGACATTTATAGCTTTATTAAATAAATTACACTTAAATTGATTTGAAAAATTACAGGCAGAAAGCAGCAAAAGGCACAAGGGACTGTTTAAATCTACTCAAAACTCCTCCAGCTGAGAACAAAGCTAATATCTATTATATAATAAACCAGGGAACTTCATTATGTTTATTTTTAATGCTATGAATATTTTAGTGCTTCATGACACTGTGTCTTTTAAGTCTGGACTTGACTTTTTTCAAGCAAATTAATTCAATCTCCTTTAAAAATGATTTTTCCTTGTTCACAGTAACCCCAAGGGTTAGAAATTATGGTGGGTTCTGCACCAAGGGCACCCACGTGTTACTGATCTCCCATCAAGGACCAGTAGCCAAACCTGCTCTGCCCAGTATATCCAGCACCAGTCTCAGGTACCCAGATAACAGTTTATGGGCAAAACCACACAGAAGAACACATAAAATATGGCAATAATTCATCTTAAACTCACTGCCATGTGTCAGGAGTCTCACTAGTCAGTCCCATTTTTAGCCAGTTTATTAGTTAATCCTCAGGCTTCTCAGTGAAATCATTTTTGGCTTATGAAACCTGAGATACATTTGAAATATACACCAAAAATAAAGACTTTGAAGCTCGAGCTCCAGCTTCAGAGGGGAAATAATGACATCATTATCCCAATTCAAAGTGCCCTTATTGTTTAAAGCACAGAAAGGCTTAAACTTTCCTGTTCCACGTTAAAAAGCAACTTATTATTTCCCAAAATAATTTGCCTTCAATAAAAAAACTGCACAGCAGGGATTTTTTTATGCAGAAAGCCAAAATTCAAACAACTTATTGAGTACACAAAAGCAACTCAGGAGTTTTTAGAGCTGACTGGAACCTCTTATACTCTTGTTTTCCAAAACAATATGTCTTGCAGGGTTAATAAATGCATGCTGTATTTCAGATGCATGCACTAAGGAGGAGGATGCAGTATGTTAAGAGTTGCATAATCTTTATTTATCTTAGTTGCATTCATCTCTACACTTACCCCAAACTTCTCCACCTCTTCTTCCTGTAAGCAAGAGCCATATACATTGAAGCATGTATTTGAACAGAAAAGCACAGGAAAAAAAATAAAACAGGTTGAGAGTCAGGAAGAAAGATGGGGACAGGAAAGAACAGAAAAAGAAAAAATTTCTCTACAGCAACATTCTTCTCAACCAAGAACATGATGTTCTAGTGGGATGCAGTGGCAGGACTTGCTCAAACACCTTCAGATGGAAGAATATCTATCAGTTTTTTGTTTGCTTTTCAGTTTAAGCTCTGAATTTGAAAACCATGAGTTTTCTGGCTAAGTATTTCCCCTCAGTCGAATTCCATTTGGAACGGAGGGAGTGCAAACAGCTGAACTTATTCATCTTGCAGCAAGTGTGATTAAATTGATTTATTCTCTGCGTTAGGGCACATGAGAAATCACCATCAGTATGCAAGTTGATGATGTTGTTTTCTCTTGATTGCTTGCTGGAAAACAAGGCAAATATATGCTGAAAAACTCAATGCTCTCTATTAATCAGTAATGAACTCGCCAGCAAGTCTCTTGTTACCCCTAACAAACATTTTTTCTTGTTCAGTTTTCATCTTCAAAAGCATTTATTGGTGCTCCAGAACACAAACTGATAGATCAAACACCAGAGGCAATGAAAATGAATATAAATGATGGGAAAGCAGGGAATTATTTTCTTTTAATCTTTGGCACTATCTCTAATATTAGATGCCTAAGCAGTTTATGTCAGGGTGCATAATTTAAATTATGGTCATTAAAGTGTCTTCTGTAATGCTGAAAAGTGTAACTAAAGGTAACTATTTACTAATAAATTCATTTAATGATTACACTTTATTAGGCTTTAGAAAGCTCATGGGGCATCAGGGAAATTTATTTATAGACTGAACTCCAAAGTGTTGGAGAAACAATCGTAACTTATCAGTAAGTGGCTTTTAATTTTATACTCAAAAGGAGATGTTGCTAATTCAAATTCAATAGTTTGAAGGGGAATCTCCACTTTGGAATGAATCCATCTTTAAACCACATTAACAAGGGATCTGTTATTTTTTTCCTCAAATCTCAACTGGACCAATTTTAAACAAAATACTTGTTTTTCCTGCTAGCCAGCCTTGAATATAAACCCCAGGATTCTGTGAATCCTGATGGCTGGAAGACCACAAGGACCCTCTATGTTCTTATATACCCTCTGCATATGCTCTTCCCACTAAATTAAAATATTCCCACTAGATTTAATAAATATAAACCCTAATCAGCACCAGGTTAGAAGCTGTGGTGCTTTTATTCTGCAGTTTGTTAACACAGAGCCTGATGCTATTAAGCTTCAGGAAAAAAAAACAACCCAACAACACAAAGAAAAAACAAACCCCCCTCCACCTGCTTACAGCCTGAACGTATCAAACATTATGTAGGTGGAGCAAGCTGTGCTTTGAATAAATAAAAAATATTTTGCTTGGTTTTAATATGGGGTTTTGTTTTGAAGCAACATTTCAGATTCCTACATGGGGGCTTTTTATCTCTCTCTTTTACAAATAGATAATATTAGACCCCTCTAATATTATACCTCTGCTCACACTAACACTTTATCTGGCAAAAATATGAATAATTAAATTAGAACCTCTCCTTCTTTGCCTTTTAAAGACAACAAATTGGTTTAGTAGCCATTAAAAGCAGGTCTTGGAAGCATCGAGTGTGTTGCTAAAGGTTGTGTCTGATGGTGAATGGCCATGGGAAGTCACACAATGACATATTCATGATGCACACACACAAACCCAGGTCCCTGCCCACTCTGAGGCACCTTCCCTCAATCTCAAGTGCACACCTTTGTCTGAACATCACAGCTGGGTCCATGTTGGCCGAGGTCATCCTCACAACCTGCCGGATTTCCTTGGCGATCATCCGCAGCTTCTCAAAATTGACCAGGCCATCCACCTTAGAATCATTCCCTGCAGAATGGAAACACACACAAGGGGAAAAAAGAGAATAAGAAATACTTTTTTAATGGGTAATGAGTTTCTAAGTCCCCCACGTTACTTTTCTCCTTCCCTCCCCCTCCATCACCAAAACCGCTTCGATCAAACCAGAATAAAATGAGGAAATTCTGGCAAAATACAAATAACAATCAGGCCCACTCAGAATTGCTCTTGCTACTCCTTTTTCCTCCTACTAATACTTGTTAATTTAGGAATAGATTAAGTGAACTATGCCCAAATTGACTGGCAGAGATGTTTAAATATAAATCTAGAACTGACATAATTAGTTCAAATGGTTCTGAAACACCCCGACCAAGAACTGGGCAAGTTGGGGAAGGTTTAACCCTACCCAGCTGCCACCAGAACGTTGTGGAAAAGGAATAAATATGGAAATGTTTCAACAAACCCCCTTGAAAGTGCTGAAAGGAACAGTAGGAGGTGTTAAATCATCATATCTGACTGAAAGCCACAACATGGAACGAAATCCTAGAAATGTTTAAAAGAATTATATTTGAAGTAGTGTAACTATAGCAGCTCACACCTCAACTCTTCCAGCCCAAACCCTCAGCCCAGCTGATGAAGATGAAGCAGTGCTTTTAAAATATTTAAACTATGCATTTAATTGTTAATCTTGGTCAAGGATCAGCCTCTTCCATCACTTTCTAATTTATTTTACTCCTCCAAAGGACGCAGCGAAAGCATCTTAGTGGTGGCAACTTCTTTTGGACAGGGAGCACTGAAGAAAGGGCTAAAGCCCAACCAGAATTTAAGGGTTTTTGGGTTTTTTCTGGCATTACCTTCATGCAGAAAGGTGATGTCCTTCTTGACCACAGGAAAAAGAGGGATAATTGGTGGCTGCATGCTCTGGCTGCTCAGGATGTTGCGGTACTTGGCCATGTTTCGAGAGGGATCAAAGAGATCCTGAAGGTCCCTCAGGTGCTTTTCATACTTGTTTGGTAACTTCTCCCAGGTGCCTCTGAGCCGAGCTACTGGTGCAAGATTTAACCCACTGCAAGGAAGAGATATTTCATTAGTAGCTGGAAGGGGGATGCACAAAGAGGGTGAAAAATGCATGAGGTGGATACGTGGTTACAGGAGCAAGAGAAGAACAAGGCAGAGCAAAAGTGGCCAGATCTAAGAGGAGCATCTTCAGAGCATCTCTAAATGAGCACCAGCAGAAGGAGCAAACATCTGAAACTTGTTGTTGTGCCCCAACCCTCATTAAGTCAAAATATATTCACAAGGAGTTGGATGCAATTAAAAAAAAGATTAAAATAAATGAAATATAGGGCAAATTAGAGGTGACAAATTAAATTTCTCTATAATTTGTCACTAACTTTGCCCAGGATATTCTGCAAGGTCCTGTAAGCTGCAGCACTGGGCAGTGATGTTCTCCAGTGCTCATTAGTAAATCCAGAATCATATAATTAGGGTGAATGTGCTCCTCTAAGGGGTTTTTTTTCCTCATTTTGAAAGCTTCAAAACCTTGTTTTGTTGGGTTTTTGGGGTTTTTTTAAGATTTCTCTCTACAGATGTCTCTCTGTGCTATTCTCAACCAAGGAACAAAGCCTTCTCTCACGTGGAAAATCAAACAGATGCCACAGCTCCTCTTTCTCAGGCCACATTAGGGTGGTTTTCTCCCTATTTCATCAAACATATGGCATCATATTGATATGCAGCACAAGGCATGGCAAGAAGAGAACCCCTCTGGCATATGCTACCAGCAACATCTTCCTCTGCAAAGGAGGGGGAAACAAAAGCTCATTTATTTGCTTTTTTTTTGACCAAGGATCACTTCAGTCATGGGCTGATTAAGATTGAAGGGAGAAGCAGGAAGAATCATTTCTCCACCTACAATAAACCATGAGAAATCAGGGAGGAAAATACAGAAATTGGATTCAGTACCTAGATGTATATTCACCATGTAATAAGCAGCCACAGCCCCAATGGTTGCCTTGAAGGAAATTCATGAATTCTTTAATGTATGATTAAAAACAAGCCAATTCTATTTGATAAACTGGCTATACAGGGAAGAAAATATTTTTTAAAATGGTATTTTCAAAGCTAGGGCTGGGATACAGCAAAAATCCAGATCTTTGCCTGATGAATCAGTGGGGGTTTTTTATTTAAGTAAATTCTGGGTATAAGATAATTGCAAATAAAAGAAATGCTGAACTTGTGCTGTTAAAGTAGCAGCATCTACTGTAAATCAGATGAGAAAGTCTGAAAGTGCAAATGAAGAGGAAAAAAAAGAAAATAGAGAAGCAAGCAGAGGACAGAAAAGAATGAAAAGGAAAAATAAACTCAAGCAAGAGCAATTTGAGGAAGTCCTTACAATGAAAGGAAGAAATAAAGTAAACTCCTCGTTGCAGATAGGGCTCAGTGCACACTGGAAAAGGAACAATGGCTGAAAAAAGAGGGGAAATTGGGTGCCAGGAGCATGGAAAATGACAGCAGTGGTCAGGCAGGTTCCCACAGATCATTAATCAACTTGGGTTTGTCCAAATCTCTCTCCCTGCCAGGTAAGAGTTAAAGAGGAGATGATTGAGACTGGAACTGCTGAGGGTGAGGAAAGCAAAGGCTGCAGAGACAACAGCCTGGCTTTGGAAAGCTTCAGAATTGCCTTCCAACCACCCAGCACCACCAGGGATCTGCTGAGGATAGGACTATTTCTTTTCTTCCCCATGGAGACTCCCAGAGTTGCCTCTGCCAGCCCCAACCAGAGCTGAGCAAGGGGAAGGGTTTTACCTTATCACGGCGAACATGGAGTTGAAGTTCTTGCACTCCCGACAGTGCAGGGCAATCTTGATGAAATGCTTGATGATCTTCATCCTTTTGAGCTGGTTGGGCTCTGCCAGAATCTCCATGGCAACCCAGAAGGTCTCTTGGTTGATGACATCCTCAAACTGCTTGAGGTGAGCGTTGCCTGTCTTGGAGTCCAGCTTGTAGAGGTCATCGATGTACTCGGTGGGCTCGATGTTGCGGAACAGCTCAAAGTCCCTCATGGAGAGCTGAGTGGCCACCTCGATGGTGCTCAGCTGCAGGAGGGAGATCTGGCTTTCTTTCAGCAGCTCCTGGGCATCCTCATCTGAGCATAAGGTCTCAGTCTCCATATTGTTCTTGAGATAATACCTAGGGAATAATGGAGGTAACAAGAGAACGTTAGAGATGCTCTTCAGAGGGTCTGTGAATGCAAAGACATTGAACTCTACCCATCAACGTGGCCACCACAGGCGTGTTAACGTGTCCACGTTGCTGTGACAACCCAGTTTGAGAGGCAAAGAGGGAGGCAAGAAGGGACAGCACAACCTTGTACTTCAGCTGGGATAAAACACCATCATTACTGAAGCACAAAAAGCTATTTTAATCTAGTATTTTCTATATTGTACTCGTAATACGCTGCAGCTTTCACCTTCAGAGGAAGGTCAGGTAGGTCTCCATTTGTAAATGCAGCAGAGAAATCCCATTTTAAATACACATCAGCCCTGAGAAATCTCTTGTTAATGTATTTCTCCCCTTCTCACACAAATTCAGTGGTTTCTTACAGAAATTTAGTGTGACATATTAATATTTACATAAAGCACAGAGTATTCAGGAAATGAAAATGTATCTGGAAAATTCATTTCCATGGCCCCAAGCAGATCACTTTAAGATACACAAAAGTTTCTTCCTCATAAATCCCTCTCTGTTGCCTAGCAAAGAAGGTGAAAGTATTCTTCAGTTAATAAACTTTCTCCTGCTATAGATCAGGCCATCAAATAAAACCCAAGCACTTAACATTCCAGAAAGACTCCCAAGTTTATATAAAAATGGAAGGTTAGTATCCACTCACTGCAACATGACATCATGGGGAAAGAAATGAAAAGTCCTGAGCTACATGTGGAAAGTGTCAGAATAAATAGCTTTTTTTTTTTTCCCTCTTTTAAGCTGCTAAGTTACCCTGGTCTGCTAAATTCAGCTGTCATCAGGCAAGCTGCAGCTTCAGGGGAGGGTTTGTTGGGTGCAGAAGAGGAAGGTGAAACAAGGAAGAAAAGAGGAGAGGGAAGTGGCAGTTCCTGGCATTTTCTTGCTGCTTCTTCTCCTGGGCACCTGGTTATTTGTAATTAAAGCATTTACCTCCCGTTGAGCTGGATCCTGTCGGCCAGTTTGGAGAACTGGTCTGGGAGCCTCCTCTGCTTGATGACCCCCTCGGGGCTGACGGACACTTCACAGAGGGAGTAAGTCTCTGGGGCTCCTGTCAGGTTGAACTCGTGCACGGCGTGGCTCACCACCTCCTTGGCTGTGGTGTCCTTGCTGATGATGATGTAGCAGCTCTGCTGATCTGCCTTGAAAACTCTGATCACTTGATCTGGGATATCTGAAATAACAGAGTCATGGTGTTCATGTCAAAAGTTGTTTTCCCCTGACAAGATACGAGTTTAGTGTCTCATGTAACAGCCAGAAAACAAACAAAACAACAGCTAGCAAGGAATAAAAGCCATGCTGGACTGGATAAATAGTCAAGATAAAAATAAAATCATTCAAGGCCTCCAGGATCATCAAGTTCAACCTTTCTCCAACATCTCCCTGACCCCCAGACCATGTCCCAAAGCTCCACATCTACTCCTTTGTTGAATCACTCCAGGGATGGGGACTCCAGCACCTCCCTGGGCAGCCTGGGCCAGCCCCTGACCACTCTGTCAGCAAAGAACTTCTTCTAATGTCCAATCTAAACCTCCCCTGGTGCAACTTGAGGCCATCCCCTCCTGTTCTGTCATTAGTTACTTGGGAGAAGAGCCCACCCCCAGCCTCACCGCAACCTCCTTTTAGGTAGAGAGCAATAAAAAAAATACTCAGTCCTTTCCTTCAGCTTTGAGAGGGGAAAAAAGAGGATGTTCCTTCTCTCTGCACTTCCACATCTCAATCACTCCATCACCCCATGACCATGAAGTACAAGACATCTCAAACATGACAAATCTCTCCTCAGTCAGCCTTTGGCAGCATCATTCCTTCCTTGGCTCTGCAGCCTTCCTGGGATGCCACCAAGCAGGTGGCTGGGCTGTGGGCAGGAGGACATGAAGGAGGAAGGAGATTTGGTTGCTCCAGACCTAGCTGCAGATTCTTACACTCACTCTGTCACCCTGAAGGAACTAAGCTGCTGCCAGCACTTAATTCTTTGGCTCGTGTACTTATTTATAGCACATTTTCTGTATTATAAATGCATTAGAGCAGAGGCTTTACTGGAGGCTGCCTAGGGCAGGAAATAAGTGTCTGAAGAAACACACAGAGGGTTTTAATCTGCAGCTTGATGGCTGGAAAGAATTCACTCCATTAGTACAGCAGGCTTGGTTTGCAGAATAAAAACCACTGGGAACACAATGGCAGGAGTCAGAGTGCACAAGGGAAGCAGCTTTTCCCCCTCCTTGAACTCTGAAGACTTAGATCCTGAGAAGGTGGAAGGTTCTTGCTGAGCCCTCAGCCATTCCAAGACCCTCTTGGGGGTAGATGTGTCATTAACTCCCTCTTCAGAGGACTCTCTGGTGGCTGCTATCACAGCCCTTCACTTCTCCTGCTGTTATTTGACCAGCTCAGTGATAAAAGCCCAACCTGTGGACGGAGGTATGTGACCTACCACCCAAGGGAAGGGATGACCAGGTGTCCTTCTGCCCAAGGAGAACCCCTCCCAGCACTCTGAGCTTTACATGCTGCTCACCCCAGCATCCATACATTCATTTTTCTCCCTCAAAATCCACTGCTTAAAGAAGGAATGAAGAGCTCCAAGTGGGGCAGTGACCTTGGGGTTGCTTTGTCTTGTGTCATGACTCAATGGTGATATGGGGGCAAACAGCAGGAATTTCAGGGCAATTTATGGTCCAGCATCAAAAGTTTCTTCTCAGTGGAAAATTAAAAAAAAGCCTCAGGTGTAAATTAATTGGAAGGTGGTAGGAAATGGGGTATTAAAAACAAAATCTGATTGAAAACTAATTTTACTATTTAATTATTATGACTATCACATTACCAGCATAGTCTCATTAATAGTTGAGGACTAGTTGATTTTGAAAAGCTCTGTGTGTGTGTATATATATATATATATGTATGGGGGTAATAAAAGAGAAAAATAAGTATTGTGTACTTATTTCAGTGGTGAAAATGGCACATGGGAAATGCCTGCACTCATAAAAATCAGAATAAATCACCAGAGGAGCCAAACATCTATAACTTGAAACCAACCTGCCTAAAAATCAGAACACAATAAAGGTATAAAATCCAAATCTGAAATGGAATTTGGGAAGGAAAAACAAAGAATAATAAAAAAAGGACCATGCAAGCAAAACTTTCTGTAGCTTGAGGTGAGGGAAACTTCTCTTACAAGCACGTCTGTGCTTTTGAACTTTAATCAAAATTATTTTCTGCATTATTCATCTTGTGTTGACAACACAAACCAGGTTTGAAGTTTGCATGCACATCATTTTAGTGATAAAGGGTCCAACAGAAGGAGAAACTGAATCTCAAACTATGTTACCATCTAAAAAATTCCATTTCTATACAGGGATGTAGCAACTTCAAGGTCAGGGAGAAGCCAAATAACCTGCCAAGGGTCAGCCAGGGTGTTGGTGGCAGAAATGGGAATAAACCAGAGAGCTCAGCCTCAGCACAGCCTTGTGTCCATACAGAGAACTGATGGATCTGGTTTATTTAGGGGAAAAAAACCCAGATGATACCACCTGGGGGTGTTAAGCTGAACAGGCAAGCCATGCAATAGTAAAGTCTACAGGATGCTGCACATCAGGATACTTACAGTAAAACCCAACAGCTGCAGGCAGGGAAAGAGAGAAAAAAAAAATCTGTGTCAACACCAAATCAAGATTGAGATGTTCACAAAAGTTATCAATGTATGTAGTGGCCTCTCAGAAATATTTTGGGTTAATCTGCCATGTGACAATGACAATATATTTGTTACAGCAAAGGTAAAAGGACTAGTTACCAATATTTTATATTATAAAATTACTTGTATAGTATGAAATGGAGATTTTTTTGAGATCACAAACACCAGGAACCTGGATTTAAAATAAAATCAGATTTTTTTGCTATGGATATATCTGTGCACATCCCTTTTAAAGGGGAAATCTGCAAGTTTCCTTGAAGTCTATATAAAGACTATAAGTCATAACCACAAAGTACTTCACAAAAAATATAATTATGCACAGAACTCACACTTGAAATAGGGAAATGGGGATTCTGACTTGACATGTTTACAGGCAGCTGCATATAACAAATGCTTCCTGCAGCCACCCCACAAACATATTATTACAGTAATAGCAATGAAATTATAGATTAGGGGTATTAAAACATTGCTGTTTTAGAGGAATAGAATATATTTCAGTTTCAGCTGGATGTTAAACATTAATACTGTTATGTTGGTGCCATGGCAGTGCTGCCCTGGCCACAATACTGCTTGAAATGTGTATTCAGAGGTGGGAGATGCACCAGTCAAACCACCACGACTGGGGAGAGAAGGCAAGAGGAAGGTGCAGACAAGGACAGTCTGCTTCCACCAGATAAAGGGCAGTAAATCCAAGACTCTCAGAGGTGCCCAAATGCTTTTTTGGTGTAAAAACAAATTACAAAAACCAGGCAAGAGACTCAGGCAGCTTTTCAGTCAATCTCCAGTTTGGACCACAAGCCAAACAGGCAACTTGGCACATTTGATGCTGGTAAAATGTAATTTTTCCCCTTGGAAATGCAGCTAAGGCTTACCTGAGGGGTTAGAGAAATCCAGAATGCTGGTGGTGGGCTGCAGGAGGTCAGGGCTGCTGGAGGAGAGGGTTCCTGGGATGGGCATGATGGCCAAGCTGTGCCTGCACTGCCGGGTGCCCACGATGCTGTCGTCCTGCGACTGGCTCACGCTGCCGTCACTGCAAGGCAAGGGGGGGACAAGTTGGGGCATGAAGCTCCTTAAATTCATCTCAGGAGGAGGGAAACCAGGGAAAATAAGGCATGGAGAAGTTTTAACAGCACGTTGTAGGCAGGCTTTGAACATGAGGGCAAAGGAAAAGCATGTTTGGAAGCGGTCAGTGGGAGAGAAGAGGTGATTTGGTGGTGATCTGAGTTTATGGGACAGATTTGATGCATTAAGAATAAAAACCAAACCATAACCAACATGGCCATAATGACTGAGGAGAGAAAGCAACTAAAATAGATAGATTTAGACTGGATATTAGAAAAAAGTTCTTTAACATGAGGGTGATAGGTCAGTGGAATGGGCTGCCCAGAGAGGTGGTGGAGGCCCCATCCCTGGAGTCATCCAAGGTCAGGCTTGCTGGGGCTCTGAGCAGCCTGCCCTAGGTAGAGATGTCCCTGCTGGTGTAGGGAGGTTGGACAAGGTGACCTCTAGAGGTCCCTTCCAGCCTCAAACATTCTATGATCACAATTAATAAGGACCAATCCCTTTCTGACCAACCTGAAGAGTTTTGGAGGCAAGATGCTGAATCGGGTCTTGTCCAGTATCTTCCTGATCCTGTTTCTCCCCCCAGACACAGTGTTTGCTTTCATCTTCTTGTTCCCCTTTTCCCTGGGGAACATCTGCTCCACATCCCCAGGCATGTCTGGGATGGAGTACCGGTTGTTCTTCTTCTCTGCAATTTTGGGGATGTGTGGAATTCCATTCTTCTCCTGGCCTATCCTGCACAGCAGCTCCTTGAACACTGCAAGAGAAGAGAGAATCATTGTGATTTACCTTTGCACACTTAAAACTTCCCAGGGAATTCCTCTTTTCCCCATCAAACCTTTTGTTTCCTCCATCCCTGCAGAAAAAAATGAGTTGAAAAGTTACAAAGATTGGATTTTAACTTTGATTTGATGGGTGTGGAGCTTTTCCCATTGAAGTTTTGCTTCTAAGCACCTTGGCAGAAAGAGTAACCCTGAAATGTGGAGGGAGGTTGGACCAGATGACCTCTATAGGTCCCTTCCAGCCTCAAACATCCTATGATTCTATAAATGATGATCCAAGGGCTGGGACCCTCTCCTACAAGGACAGGCTGAGACTTGGGGTTGATCTTTTAAAACTCTTTACCTCAGAAATTCAGTATTTTCAGCCAAAAATATGTTGGTACTGAGAGAATGCAGAGGAAATTATTCAAGATTGTCCCTCTGAGTAAGGCAATGAAGACCTTCCATGTAGAAAGTCCCAGTCAAATTCCATATTTCTATTATTTAATAAAATATAAGGCTACAAGCCTTCACTCTCTAGATTAAAATATAAGAATGGGAACTGCTCATTGTCAGCATCAGGCACTCAGCACTCAATTAAAAAGACAAGATAATAAGTATCAGTGTTGAAAAAACCTTCAAGACATGAATTCATTAAAATTTATCAGAGAAATCACCTTGAAATGCTATCAAGGAGCAGCAAGAGATTAGAATCCACTTGTAAACAGACGTTGCTTGCATTGATAATACAGATGATTTATTTATCACTGGCTCAGTTACAGATATACTTTATTTGATGTAATTTCACATGAGGCTGGACCCACTGGTTATTTTAGGGGTTTTTTTTTTAATTATGCTAATAAGCAACTCCTCAGAGTTGCACTTTTTACCTGCACAATGATAAATGGAAAGAATAATTGAAAAGAAAATCAATAGTGAGCAAAGGCAGGTGAGTGGAGGGAGAAATTAAAAGAAGGAAACCTCCAGAAGGTCTCAGCTACAACTAGGGGAAGGAGCTGCTGTGCAGGCTCCTTTCTGGAGCTCTGATTATCCTGTTGCCTGAACAGGATTATGGAAAAACCAGATGATTCAACAGAGATTTTAAAGAGGTATTTATGTGTTTATACCCAGATTGACAACTAAAACCCAACATTTATATGGCATACAGTGTTTTATAGCCCCTTTTTAATTTCAGATCTAAAAGCAATTCACCCTCTCCTCCTCACAGCCACCATAAAAACTTTGACAAGATCCCAGTTTTACATTTTTTGCTGGTTCTTGGCAAAAATATTTTGGCCCTGCTCCCTTGGCTGTGTTTCAGCTGCACTGCATGAAGGGACACTAAAGCTGCTTACACAGTCAGCTGAGGATTCCTCAGGGAGTAAAGAGCTGGCTCTGCTGGCTCTGTGCCACCCAACGTGCAGCCCTTGGCACAGGAGAACATCAAGAGGGGACTTCTGCACAACCTGGCACTGCTGGAGCAAGTTGGGGGGGAAAGGTGGAGTCTTCTTGCACCTCTCAAGCCAAAAGAGTTGGAGTTTTTCTTCATACACATGAAAAATACATCATGTATAAAGTCTACTCACCAAAAATGTTTGTTTTTACAGTAATGGAGAGGTGAGTGTTGTTCCTTAAGATTTCCAGAGCTTTCACAAAGGTGATGTTCTCAAAGTTCTGTCCATTGACTTCCATGATCTGCAAGAAGAAATAAAATTGGATTATTAGAACAACTGTTTATGACAGACTTGCAAATACAAAGGTGGTAACACAGGCAACAGTAAGAACTTTCCAGAATCATCACATCACCTCTACAGCAGGTGTAGAATGAAAACAGTCCTTGTTAATTAACTATTTTAATCATGTCAGTGAAGTTATACCCTGTAAACAAGTCAGCATCTCCATTTCTACCTGATAAATGCATCAATAAAATCTATTTTCTGTGATAACATGACATTCTTGTAATTAGGAACTGCCCCCAAATCAAAACTGGTGGATCCTGAATGAAAGAACTGATGTTAAATCAAAGGCTGGATCTCCAGCTGGTGTGAACTGGCTGCTCCACCAGCCCCAGAGAACTGGGATCAACCACCCTTGGTGGGAAGCAATCCAGCCAAACAAGCTGAGGGCTTCAACTTCACCATATCTCTGACCACAGAGCTTCCTAAAATGACCCAAACTTGGTTTCTTTTCCCTGTTCTGTTCTGGAGATATTTAAATATTTAAGATATTCTGAAAAGTATTTAATAGAAACCATTTAACTCACATAACTGGAGCTGAACTGGTGCATTGACAATAAAATAGTGGCCAGTTGCTTCCTTTTATCAAAGCACAATCTGGTGGGAACCCCCGAGTTGGTTCCACTAGGACATTTTAAATGAACTTTATTCTTTATTACCTGATCCCCACGTTTGAGCCCAGCCTCTGCTGCTTTGCTGCCCATTTCCACAGTCTCCACAAAGATCCCAAAGCCCTTGTCACTCCCCCCAAGGAGGCTGAAGAAGAGTGGGGAATCTCTGGAAGGTTTCTGCAGGGTGATCTGTCTCCATTTGGCTTTGGCAGCACAGGCAATGTTCAGCAATCTGAGATGTCCTTTCATTTTCTGCAAGGCACAAAACGAAGCCTAAATGTTTCTTTTACCAGAAAAACAGTTGGGGAAATAAACCCCAAGTGCCAGAAAAAGGGACTTTTGATGCCATGGATCCAAATGTTACCAAAGAAACACATAAATCACTGCCATATGTAGGATTTCATGTGGGTTTTATAGCTAAATACACATTTAAGAACCAATATGTCCATGTTAAAAGCCAGCTATTAACTGTTAAGACTTATAGACCTCAATGGTAATGAAATTATGTAATTATTAGGAAGTCCAACAGGCATTTTTGGTTCCTACCGTGTCTTCCAAGTGCTTCTCAAACTCTTCCAGGAACCGAGTCATAGCAGGGTCTCCTTCAAAGTCATTAAAGTGATTGTTCACCCACAGCAAAACCACTCTGGTGACCTGTTAAAAAAGTAATTAAATTATCTATCCATAAAGGTACCTGTGGTTCTTTTCAAAGCAGCCTTAAAGAAAGTCCTAGGAATTATGTTGTGATAATAAAAAGCTTTTTAAGGACTTCTAGTGAAATGTTCAGGTTGCTTTTGTACATGCTACAAAGTTTTAGTATCATTCATAATAAAGTCAGTCTGGCAACTATTTTCTACCACCATTCATGATGAAGTCACTATTTTCTGCCACCATTCATGATGAAGTCAGTCTGACATCCATATCATTTAAAAAAAAGGTTTCATCTATAGCATTTTCTCTTCTAAAAATAAACAACTTCCTCTTATTTGCTCAGACAATTTTCTTTTACTTTCCTTTCCTTAAAAACCAGCAGTTTCCAGAATGAAGGGCGTGGAGGAAGGCAAGAAGAGAAGCAGTAACCACAGCAAAAGACCCCAGATAATTCCCTACATAAAAAAATACAGCTTTTTGAGTCTGTTTCCTTCAGCTCCAAGCTAGAACCCATAAAACAGCTGGCTAAGAATTTTACTGCCTTAATTTCCAAGTGGCCATGGATGCAAGTGCCAGACCATGAACATTTTTCATGTGTATGTGCATCAAGTTCCAGAGAGGAGAAGCTCCTTCTATTTATGGAAATGTTTTTATCAAGTGCACCTGTCTTGAGCCAAGTTTATTTTAAGGACAGAGTTTGGAATAAGCTCCTCAGGCAAAATGTGCTCAGTACCCTGAAAACTAGAGTAGAAAATGAAGGAGGACAAGCACAATGCTGCTGGGAAAAGAAAGATGAGGTGGCCAGACACCTTCAACATCATTTCCCTGCATTTCTGGTGAAAAAGGATTTGGGGGATTGGTATTTACATCTTTAAATTCACCAGCAAATAGGATTTATCACTCTGCCAAAGAGCAGAAGTGTCATAGCTAAAATATCACACATTGGAGAATCCTGTCTTGATACTAGTGAAAAATATTTTGCTTTAAAATAGTTGATAAACCAGCTGGAGCTTTATCCTGATTTATCAGCAACACAAAAAGGAACCAATCTGGAGACACTTGCACCAGCAATACTCATCTCTCAGTCTCACACCAACCTTATCCCTGAGGCTGTCCACTGTGAACCACTCCAGGAGCTTATTCCCCACTTCCAGGGGGCTTGTCAGAAATGTTCTGTATGTCAGAAGGAAATCTTCAATGTAGGTGGGGTCCACAATGGAATGTTCTTCTATTAAGTGCATGATGAGTCGCTCGGGTGTTGCCTTGAAGATTAAGCACAAAAAATAAATGATATTTCTTGTCACTACCACTCTCTGGAGAGTATCTTAACAAAAACAATTATGGAAAATTAAAACATACTAATATTTTTAAATCCAGCCTTCATGCTTCTCTCAGAGCAAGTGTTTTGCATAGGTGATACTTGGCTAAAACAATCTGCAATTTATCTTCATTTTATTTTTAACAAAACAGTTTAAATTCCTCTTCCAGATTACAAAACACAGATGAATAAATAGAGATGCACAAAGGGCGCTCCCAAATCTAACTTTATTAAAAGGTCTAACTTTATTCAAAGGCAGATGGAAATAAATTTGGAAAATAATATCAATTTCTTCCAATTATTTTTCTTTACCTGAGCCAGACAAAACTGAATGTGGCCCAGAATTATATTTATTTATTAATAAATAAAGGGTTAATAGAGTAGTGGAAAGCCCAGCAAGGAACTCACCTTGATAACTATGTGTCCTTTCCTGGTTCCGCTGCGGTCCAGCTCCCTGTGCTCCTTCACCATAACAATTTCTCCTTCTTCCTCCACTTTATGAGTGTTTTTTTCCACGTGGTTCAGAATCCTCCAGTAGTCTTGCTGGGCTATACACACAAACTGCCCCCAAACAACCCAGGAATGTTAATAAATACCTAAAATATTCAATGTATCCCCATCCCTGGGCTGCTTTGACACAACCATGGTAGCCCAGCATTGATACCAACCACTCTTGCTGTCCAACTACATGAAAATAGAGGGTAAATAGAGCTGGTCACCTTCTTACATCTCTAAAGGTTGTTTGAATGGGTTAAACATCTAGAGGACAAAGGCTGTAAGAAGTGGCAATGGGTATTTTCCATTGCTCTGGTTTTACTGGGCTGTCAGTCACATACACAGCACGACTGGGGTGGACTAAACTGACATTTCAGCTCAACACAGAAGTTTGCACATAAAAAGAGTGTGAAAGAAATCTCAGCTCCTAAAGAACTAACCCAACATCAGCAGAGCCCTTGACTCACTAAATACCAACCTCCGTTCTTCTGCTCCTGGATTCAAGGACATGCCTCAAGATGAAATCAGTTTCTTTTATTTAATGCTTAAACCCAGGAGGTAGTGGTGTAGAACTGTGATCTTACCTGACAATCATCTACTTTGGTCCTGACCACTCCATTCATGTACTGTTTGTCCAGAGAGGGAGTAATCCCAAAGCTATTTCCCATGCAGAGACTCTCACTCTTCCCATCAGGATAGGTGATTTCCACTGTGCCATTTAAAATAACATACCAAGAATCCAGCTAGAAGGAAAAAAACCAAGATTTTAAAAGTGAAGCTAATCCAACAACTTCTCTAAGCTGTGGCAGGGCCCTTATCTCAGAAAGGTTTAGCCTTGAAGCCTCCAGTTTGTTGCCACCACAGTTTAATTCACTAAAAATAGGCAGGCAATAAAAATGAGTGGAACAAGAGGGTTTTTCAGTGTCCCTCATTCATTTCAGAGCCCATTCAGGAGGCAGGAATGCTGATGAATAGGTTGCTTTTTTAATCAGGGGGCTAATTGCTGCAATATATTTATAGTACTCAGTAAGAGTGAACACTCTTCCCCTGGGTACCCATTTGGTCACTCCCAGGGATGAGAGTCTTCCTTGTCCTCCTGGACTGGTGACCCTTTATGGCCATTTCAGTTGTCCTGATGCAAGGGCAGAGAGAGATGAAAATCTGAACATCATCCCAGTGAAACTGCTCCTAATTGAGATATTTATGTTGTAATCCCTACATTGTTGGGCAATGATATCTCTCCAGGTTAGGATTTTGATAAACTACATTATAAGAAGAGTTCTTTTCCTAATGGAAATGATGCATTCTTCTATGCCACAAATAATCTTTGAAATAAACTCCTTGAGATGTTAACACCTCCTAGACAACTAAACACTGATTTATGTCTATACTTGGCCACGTTGAAGTCTTGAACAGAACCTGCTGAGAAGATGGGCTAAAGTTTGGGGGGTCTGCATATGGATCATGGCCAGAGAAGAACTCTTTAAGGTGTGGGAGAGGTGTGGAGATTCTCCAGCCCCCAGATGTCCATGTTAACCCCCTCCAGTTGTGTTGTGAGCACTACATAACTTACTTCTTGGCCATCTTCAAGTATGATGGCTCCTGCTTGCTCCACGACTTCAAATATCATCACTGAGCACAGTTCTCTCCTCACAGACATGGTCATGTTGGCAAAGGCAGGGAGTTG
Organism: Brachypteracias leptosomus; assembly: GCA_013401335.1. NCBI lineage: Eukaryota > Metazoa > Chordata > Aves > Coraciiformes > Brachypteraciidae > Brachypteracias > Brachypteracias leptosomus. The sequence goes on along the minus strand of VYZX01028647.1, from coordinate 131,549 downwards.
ATGCATGAATTCCAATAGTTGCTCTGTTGGACAAAGGAGACACTGGTATGAAGACTGCAAGGCCAGGAGGTTCCTTAGACACCTCACCCTCCCTCCACAGGTAGATTAAAACCCAGTTAAACCCATGGAGAAGTTGCTCAGTGCTGTTACAAGCCCAATTAGTGCCTGTGGCTACATGAGCCCAGTGTGCAGTTTGTGACCAACACCCAGAACCCAGTCCTACACTCCTGACCCTGTTCTGATTGTCTCTCAAGGCAGCAGTCCAGTGGAAGAGCACTTCAGCTTCAAAGATGGAAAAATTAACAATGGTGCAGTAATTAGAGGCCTGATGGGAGCATGGTCTGATTTCCCAGTGTTTAGAGAAGTGAAGTACAGCATAATGCTAATTTTACTATTAAAACTAACCTCAGTTTCTAGTTAAACACTGCAGTAAATGATTTTCATCTTAAATTTTGCAGTTTAAGTACATCTTCACTGCAGTAACAGAATGTTCTCTTTGCCATTTAATAACTAAACTAAGCTTCAGGCAGTCAAAACAACCTTCTACCCACCCCTCCCTTCCACCAGCACCTACCATGACTAGAATACTTCACATCTCAAGCACCTCAAATTTTGTTTTCTAAGATATTTAGTTTCCCAGAACAAATACTCTTAGATAGCAAGAGGAGAATTCTCTCAATTAAAGCCTCATTAGAGCCCAGGGATCTCTGGAAGGCATCGTTCATAATTATGAGGCTCCATGTTTAACAGGAACTCATTAAAGAGTTTTCAGACCTGCTGCTTTTACAGATGTGATGTGGTTTTACATAAAGATTCTTTTTCCTTCTCCTCACCTATATCATCATCAGTCTTATCTGCAGGCTCCTTCTCAAGGCACTCTCGTACAACATCTCGCCCCAGAAGCGGGTCTGAAGTCCTGTCAATGTCTTCATCCTCCTCCTCTTCTTCATCTTCAGAGTCTACAGGTGCTTCTGGAAGACCTGTTAGGTCAACATCTCCCATCTCACTTTCTGTAGCCTGCAGAGAAAGCATCCAAAGAGCTCAGTGTCTTCAGTTTAATGTTATATGGCTTTATCTTTCAAGACATGGTCAGGGAGATGTTGGACTTGATGATCCTCAAGGTCTTTTCCAACCTCAATGATTCTATCTTGGGTAGCTCGTATGACAAAGGAAATCCAGTGACCAACAATTCAAACTATAAACTATAATAGCTCCTTTTCTGAATACTGAGAAAAACCCACTGAAATCTAGTTATAGGATGGTACAAATTATACCCATGGCATAAAGTAACATCATGCTCCAAGAATCATCATCACTACCCCGAAAAGAAAATTAACATATTGGGACATTTATTCTCTGTCTTCACCTACACCCAACCCCAAGGAATTACAGGCAACACAAACCCATCAATACTAAAAGTGTATTAAAAGCAGTGGCTAAAATGAAAGGAGTTTGATCTCATTTTTAATTTTGGTATTAAAATGTGGATTTTAATCCTGGCATAAAGCAAGTATGGGGTGGGCTGGTAGGGTCCAGGTCCTTCCTCTGTTGGCTGATTCTCCTTTTATAGCATTTACTCCTTGCAAATTCATATAAACATGGGGTTTTTCCACAATTTGAGAGGCTGTATTAATAAAATAATATAATTCAGTAACATCTTTGGTTACCCAGTGCCTGTAGACACATTTCTAGTGTCATCAATAGATGGCAACATTGACACCACACTGAGCAGAGCCACCAGGGAAGGAGAGTGAGACACTGGCAACACAAAGCAGAACCACAGAGGAATCATTTGCAGTAATTCCTTATGCAAAGTTTCAATGATGTAATGGCACAAAAATAACTTTACAAACAGATGGAAGGTGGGGAAAAAAAAAAAAAAGTCTTTTCAAATTTTCAAATTTCCAGAGTAGTCACTCAATCACTTTTTTTTCCCCTAGTTTAAGCCAGGATGCAAATTGTTCTGCTGTTCAAAGGCAAGAATTTGAACAACAAGATGTGTCACTGAAGTGTAAAGCAAGCAGAGAGAGACCTGCAGAAAATGGAGCTGAGTTTTAAAAATTAAGATATTTACAATATTCACTAAAGAAATCCTTGAGGTTTTACAAGAACACTGAAACTAAAGCATCAGATGCTCTGTGTGTTCACAAAACCACCAAAATAAAGGTTGGGTCCTGTCCAACCTGACTTTGAACACTTCTAGTGGGGGAGCAGCCACATCTTCTCTGGGCAACCTGTTGCACTATCCTCATTCTGCCCAATATCTCACCTAAATCTACCTTTTTCCAGTTTAAAACTGTTCCCCCTCATAAACAGACCCTGGTCAAACATCTCTCCTGTAAGGAAAGGCTGCCCTGAGGTCTCCCTGGAGCTTTATTCCCTTCTCTCCAGTCCTGGGGGACTTCCCCTCCCTGCCATGACTTCCCAGTAAGATGGAGAGCACCTGAGCAACTTCTGCTCCACCTGCCAGTGTCTTGTCAACCAGCTACCTTTTAAAGGCAGCTTGAGGACCTCTCTTTATTTCATAGCTTCATCAAATTATAGCTTATCAAGCAAATAGGGTTGGTTGTTGTCCTGTATAATATATACAAGGCAAATTAAAGAATCTCTTCTCTGTAGGACCTCTAGCCTCTTAGCTTGAGGTGATCAAGGTGGGAATTACTTCTGCCTTCTGCCTGGAGAAGTTTGGTAGAAATTGTGATTATTGAGATGAAGAAATGCTGGAAAAGTCCTTGACTGAAATGCTGCATGGATCATGTGCTGCAGAGACTCTCCAAGCACAATCTGCACTTGGGCTTAATTCCAAAGCTGTTAATGTGAGCTGCACGAGCCAGTAAAGTGATGTCATAGAAAACAGATTTAACCCTCTACGGGCCAGCCTAAACCACTCTGTGATTCTATGAACCAAGGATTGTATCCCAGGAGGAATGCAGGGACACTGCCCGGGCCTGTAGGATTGGGATCAGGAAGAGTAAGGCAGAGTTGGAGCTGGATTTGGCAGAAACCCAAGAGCTCTGCAGCATTCTGAGCAGGTTGGACTCAGCAGTGTGGACATGTGGGGATTTCACCACAAAAATACCAAGTTCCAACAGGGAGCAGCAATGGTACAGGAGAAAGGAGAAAAATATCTCCATCTGTTGGTTTTCCCAAGTTTCTGTAATTAGTTGAGGGTTTAATACAACGTGTTCTGCTGATCTCACCTCCAGCTTTACATTCAGCATCTCCTGTTTAACATCCTGGGCTGAGGAGCAGCTGGGAGGAGGAAAACCTCCTTTCAACACCCTCAATGAGCACAGTGTGCACAGATGAATGGAAATGCTTCCAATTCTTAATAAAAAAATGATTTTAGTCTTTGCTTCTCCCATCCTAATTGTATTTCCCTACTCTGGAATGACGTTTGTGCTACTTACAGTAAAAATTAATGTTAAGATCCCATTAATTCAAAGGTCATGTCGAGGCTACATTAATCAAGATTAGTCAGAAATGCTCTTTCCTGCTGACATTAATGATACTCTGGGAGCTTGGCATGGAAGAGAGATGAAGCCAACTGCAACAGCAAAGCCTCATTTTCCAAATACTCCATGAAAAATTGTGTTTAAATGGACCAAAAATGCTTTTGGCTACTGAGTCAATGCATTATACTCAAAATATGGGTTTGTTGTGTATCACTGATTTTCTGTCTTCATAATATCATGATGGATATGGGGGAAAATACTTCTATTTTTCTTTCTGATTTCCAAACCTCTCTCTATATGTGATATAAAGCAGAGTTAACTGCTGCTATTACACAGTATTTATCCAGGCAAGATAACAAACAGCAAGAGACTCCTCCAGAATTAACTGCTAGAGCTGCTGCAATAAGTCCATAAAACACCCGGGATCTTTTAACAAGTTCCTATTTGCACATTATGCAGAGAGAGCAAGATATGAAATCCTCAGTAAAACAAAAAATATGAAGGGAAATAAAACTCAGTGGGTTGTGGGGGTTTTTCCCTGCTCTTTATGTGCCTGTTGCACATTTGCTCTTCATCCACAGCTTATCAAATGCTTGATTATCCCAGTTCAGGATTCATGACACAATAGCTGGGATCATATGTTGCTGTAATAGCATCTTTAATAGAAAATCTGCAGTCATTTTCACATTAATTAATAATAACAAATATACATTACACCCTTGTTTATTTGCTATAGTGCCTATGAATCTGCTACTCCATGATTTCTTTTATATACATAATTATTTTTATTTTTTTTTTTTAGGAATTATGCTTTTCAGGCATTTTCTGAAGAGCAGACATAAAGCACTTCAAATGCAATTAACCATACATGATAAGAGTATTACTCTTTTATACATATATAAGTATTACTTGAATAATATGCTCATTATCAATAATATATTTTAAGTGCTTTTCACTTAGAGCAACCTCTCCAAACTACTCAGGTAGGAAGACAAAGGTCAGGAAAACTGTCCATCAGCATCCTAATATATGAAATATTAAGGTACAATACTCAGGACTAGTTCTGGTGAGTAATTAAATCAATTCTGTTGACTTAGAAAAAGAAACTAAAATAAAACTCAAGATACAGGAGATCATCCTCCAGCAGTGCCTCTCAGAAACCAGAGGATAAACAGATCTTCTTGTTGACAGGACAAAGGGAAATGGCCCCAAGTTGCCCCAGGGGAGGTTTAGGTTGGATATTAGGAATAATTTCTTTATGGGAAGGGTTGTGAAGGGCTGGCCCAGGGCAGTGGTGGAGTCCCCATCCCTGGAGGGGTTTCAAAGCCCTGGAGATGTGGTGCTGAGGGACATAGAATCATAGAATGTTTGAGGCTGGAAGGGACCTCCAGAGCTCATCTGGTCCAACCCCCCTACACCAGCAGGGACATCTCTACCTAGGGCAGGCTGCTCAGAGCCCCATCCAGCCTGACCTTGCCATGGTTTAGTGGTGACCTGGGGTTAATGGTTGGACTTGATGATCTTAAAAGTCTCTTCCAACCAAAATGATTCTTTGAAAATCCTCTCTGAGGGACACAAGCTCCTCCTGACCTAATTGGTAGCAAGCACAACTAAAGAAGTATTAAGATAATAGATTAAATAGGACCAAAATGCATGGAGACACTTGATGCTCTCAAAGAATTTTTGCTTTTAATGCCCTATTTTTGCAGTTACTTTGCTGTCAATGGATATATCACTAATCTGCTTCAGTAGAGAAACAGCACCCAAGGAAAGGGAAGTGTCTCCCCCTCCATTGTGCTCTACACTCAGTGCTGCAGTCAGATTTCAACTCAAAAGTGGAATTACTGATCCAGACAAAGCCAAGATGAGCATCCTCATCAACCAGAATGATAAAAAACCACCCATGAAAGCAGCTCTGCAATTGGACACGAGACAGGTAACTTCTTAAGTGTATTATTTGTAAATAAATGAATGCTATCTCTGGATTTCACACAACTTCTCAGCCAGCAGCACTAGAATCTGCACAGTCAATTCGTGCAGGGAGTGAGGTTATTGCTGTGCTTTTGTTTGCTGAGGAGAACATCTGCTATTAACAATAAATACAAATAATCAGGGAAGGTATTGGAAACACAAGGATGACTTCAGGAAATTCGTTGCATTTCAGAAAGAAAATGATCCCATAAATCATCAGCTGTGACTCTTAAAAGCCACAGCACATTTGCTGGTATATAAAGCAAGAAAAAGAGCTTTATAGGAAGGGGTTTTTCACTTCTATGTGGCAAGTGACACACGAGCAGCACAGAAGATCAAGAGGGCAAGTGTTGGATAAAGAACCACTCTTGTTTATGGATTGTTTTAACAGCAAGGAAGGGAAAATAAAGAAGCTTTACCTGATAAATATCCGAGAGGCTGCTGCTCCCAGAGTCACTGGCAATGCTACATCCTGACTGGCTGGAGGGGACGTGGGTGACCTGAGGGTGGGGATTGTCCGTAAGGTGCATCTTGGTGAGATCAGCTGGGAGCTGCAAATAACATGGGATGGACAAAGAAAGGAGAACAAGAGGTGTAAGTGTGAATTGAAGACAATTATTCATCAAACATTGGTTAAATGATTGAATGTCCACCTGCAACTTGATGATCTAATTTAGAATCATAGAATGTTTCAGGCTGGAGGGACCCTCTAGAGGTCACCTTGTCCAACCCCATTCAGATTTTACACAACTGACAGAAAATGAAGCATCTTCCCATGAAACAAACCCTCTGTCCAGCTAAGGGACAGACACCAACTGGGTTAAGAGTGTGTAACAGGACAAATAGATGATGTTGGCCAGATAGAGTCATAAAATGGGTTGGAAGGGACCTTAAAGATCATCTAGGAGATAACCAGTCCTTTAATTCAGCAGCTCATTTATTTTCTGCCACCTGTATTTCTAGTATTTTTAAATTTACACTCAGCTGTAGGGAAAGAACATTGTATCAGGGAATCCCAGCATCATCTATATGTTTTATCACAGAATCTACTTTTACCATTTATAAATTTATAATTTTTTTTAATTTATACATTTTTGTTACATGAAGAAAAAAGTCCAGAACTACTCTGACAGCATCAAAGATCGTGATCAAAATGAAAAGGTTTCTTCTCTAAAACAATAAATTCCACACAGTCGTATCACCCACTAGATATTCAGTCCTAGGAATTAAAAGATAATATTGTACAAATGTTGTTGATCCAACTTTACAAATACTGAGGAAACTTAGAAGAATAGGAAAACCAGATCTTCATTTGGAATCATGTTTTTATGCCTATTTTTTGAAGCATTTTACCAACTACTCTCCAAACCTTCCCCACCCCCAGAAAAGAGCTGAAAGCATCTCTAAGAAGCCTGGTAATCAAGATCTGTAAATCAATAGTTGTGTTCCCAGGTACCTGGAAAAAGCTAAAGTTTGACAAGGCAGAGCTTGCTAAACTTTCACAAAGTGCCCTAAAAGAGAAAACCATCCAAGCAGTGGGTATTAAATAGAGAACCTGATCCACACACAAAGGAAACACAACACTTTGAAGTCTATGTTTAGCCACCAAAAAGTTGTACAGGCTGGGAGAAAAACCCATAAAAAAATATCTATTTTCAGGATTAGAGAACAGTAAAAAGGTCAAAGCACTCAGCTGACAAAATTCAATCCCCTGGCCAAAAGGGACATTGGCTCCTCTGCTCCCAGGAGGTGCTCTGCAGACACTCTGCAGTGCTCCCATCCACGTGAGGAGAGAGATGGGCACGGAGCAAGGGCAGAGCATCACCTGCCAGGGAGGAGGACATCCAGCAGCAATCTGGCCCTTGCTAGCAAATGGACAGGCAGTTCCTGACAGGCTGGAGGGCAGTGTGAATGGAAAAATCCAGGGTTAGCAAATTATAGAACAAATCAACTCTTCTAGGTCCAGTTTTGCTGCAAACTCCTCAGCCTGTCCCCATCTTTAGAACCTCCTGTTCCAACCAACTCCAAGTTCAGCTTCAATCGGGTTTCTCCCCATCCATCAGCTGACTGGGATCATGCAGAAACAAGGAAATCTAATATAAAACTGCTTAGATTAAAAATTAGGAAGAAATTCTTCCCTCTGAGGGTGGTGAGACACTGGCACAGGTTGCCCAGGGGGGCTGTGGGTGCTCCATCTCTGGAGGTGTTCAAGGCCAGGTTGGATGGGGCTTGGAGCAACCTGGTCTAGTGGGAGGTGCCCTGCCATGGCAGGGGGCTTGGAAGGAGATGATCTTTGAGATCCCTTCCAACCCAACCCATTCTGTGATGTCCATCCCCTCTAAAGCACGTGGACATGGCTGATGCTCCTGCTGGGCTCTGCAAGATGTTCTTGTAAAAGACATTTAATGCACCTGAGCTGCAGGGAAAGGCTGCAATATCCCTTTAAATTTGAGAGGGAGATAAGGTTTATTTGAGACAAGTGACCTTTAAAGTGCTGCTTGCCACTCTACTCAATCTCCCCAAATAAATCACAGCTCCTGTCCTTCCTATGGCGTTTTTATTACCCAAACTGATTGTTCTTTCTTGCAGAGCTCACTGAGCAGCAATCCCTGGATCGGGTGTTTCCGTAACAACACGACAGGGGACATGGGAAGGACCTGCTGGATGTGGTGGTGAAGGTGCTGAGAGTCCTATAATATGATGAATAACTTTCACTTATTATTTATGATTTTCTTGGGAGAAACTTACAAAGTGTTGTTACAAACTCATCAATATCTTGGAAAATTACATATTGGGGAAGGAAGTTCAAAACATTCATGTCCACGTTGGAAACTTTCAGATGATGTTCTGGTGAGTTGTGTGCCCCACCAGCCACAGACAACCCCAAAGCTCTGTGAAATCCTGATAACCACCCAGTATAAACAGCTTAGTTGCCACTTTAAACCATAATAATGACAGTTTTTCCACCAGAAGGAATCACAAGAGCATCCACCACACTGGCACAGCCAGTCCCTCAGTGGTGCCAGCGCATCCCTGTGACTGACCTTTCCCTACAAAGAGAGATTTAGCACCAAACCCCTCATGGGAATTTCATGCTGTGGTTGAGCTCTACAGGGAAGCAAGCTCAGAAACTAGAAGTTCTGGTCTGCAGCCACCTCCAGCTCTGCCCTCCCACAGGGGCAGGAAAACACAGGTGGGGATTACACCAAAAAACCTGAATCAATGAGGGAATTTTTAAAGAGATGCTGCAAAGAGAAACTCTAAATCCTCTGGAAACCTGTCACTCTGCCTTCCCACACAAACCCAGACGTGGCAACAGCCTGAAGTGCTTTTTATTTAACAGCTGTGAGGTCTTTGAAGGTGGGACATAGAGTCCACCCCATCCTGCTCACCAGGACACAGCTGAAGCCACCTCATGAAGTGGCAACCTCGTGAAGCAAGGGCAGAGGACATGAGAGCACAGAAGCCAGCTCTGAATAATAGTTAATAAATTGACATCCACAAAATATTAAACTCACCCTGAAAGCACCTAAGAGGTGAAGACTCCACAAGGTCCACCAAGAGCTTGGCTTTTATCATGGGTGCAGCCACCCATCGCTGAAGGAAGGGGAGCAGCACTTCTGCTGCTAAAGCAGAGAAACCCCCAAAACTCCAGAAGCACATTTAACAGCCAGAAAAAAACCCCAAAACACACCTAAACCAGAGAAACCCCAAAAACATCTAACCAGAGAATCTCTGCAAGCCCCAAACCCATCATTTCTCCTACTGCAAACTATAAAGCAGAAACTCTCATGCTTAAAAAACAAACCATGAAGAGCAATATATAGAAGAGTTTTTTGTTCTACCTGGACAGAAAGAACATTCAAGTCTTGGACATGTTTGTGGAAGACAAATGGCATTGAGAGGCTGATTTATGGGTTTGGATGGAGAGGCAGAGCTGGAAACAGCCCTGGACATAAACCACAGCAACAGGACACTATAAAAGCAATGAAGCATGGGAGAGAAGAATCTCTGCTCATATCTGTCCTTGGGGATCCTTGGGAAAAAACGGATGAGGCTTGGGAAGGGTGTGGAGAAACCAGTGGATGTCAGGGGGGATGGATGAAACCCAAGGAGGTAAAGAATCAAAATGAGGGAGGAACCAGAAGAGGACAGAGAAGCTACAGCATCCACCACTGAATGAAGGTGTCCCTGGGGAAATGCTCAATAGTTCTCTGCAGTGACATTTGCTTCCTACCTAAACCCCATTTACTCTCTGTAGTGAAGTCACACAGAACACTTGGGAATTCAATTAAAAGCCAATTTTGGTGTAACAGAGTTTGAAGATTGCACATGCCCGCAGCAATGACGTGGTCGTTGATGAGATGACCAATCAACTCTTTTGAGAAGCACACTAAAAACCCCTTTTTTAGCCTGAGGACAACTTTATGCTCCCTGGGGAGGTTTTGCTAAGAATTAAGGCTATAGAAAAATCAGTGTGGAATTTATATGGAGGGAAAAGCTACCACAGAAGTCCTAAGTTCTGTCGTAGGAGGTTAATTTAAGACTTGAGCCTTCCAATTCCCCATTCTTGTCAGGGAAAGGCATCAGCAGAACCTCTTTAGGCACAAAGACCATGTTCTTCATGCTGTATTTCCTTTGGGATTTGCTGGGATCTTGCCCCTCTGGAGAAGCCACATCTGTGCCTTTGTGCCACAGGTTTTCACCATAAATCTGTTTTTCCTGCTACAGTTTGGGTATCAAAAAGCACATGCTGGAAAGGCACAACATGAATTTGCAGAATACTCTCAACAAATGGGCACAGACCTGTGAATTCTCTTTCTCTACACCTAAAAGAAGCTTCCAACCATTGTGTTGCCACCTGAAGTGTTTATTAAACATATCCAGAACCATCCTGCAAAAGGAGGGCAGTGGCCAAAGGACTCATCCTCAGAAACCAAATTACTAAAGGAAGCAGAGGCCACAATTCTCCTGGTGTAGAGCATCCATTACAAATCCAAATTAGTGGAAAGAAAATGGGCAATAAGGAAGCACAAAGTTTTGCCTCCTTCTTTATCTGATACTCCTTGATGGCAAAGTTTTCCCTCGGTCCCTGGGTGGCTGTTTAGAGCTGATTGATCTCATCTGGCCACAGGAGAAGCTGCAGGCTCTGAGGGAACAGGCTGTCCTTTCAGAGGCTGTGCAAGCACATTTGCTGTCCTTGGGTTTACAGATTGTCAGTAACCTTAGACTTGATTTGCTTTTCTGAACTTCCCTGAGATGTTCCCAGCAAGAGTAATATTCAGAAACAACCGAGGGTTTCTTTCCACCAAACACCCGGGGACAAGCACAGCCCATGGTGTCAGTGCACATGAATCCTGCTCTGTCACCAGAAAATCCACCAGGCACCCACCCAGGCACCACCCCAACCATCTCACTGCCACCCCAACCCAGCCATCTCACCACCTACATCACCCCAACCCAACCATCTCACCGCTCACACCATCCCAACCATCCCACTGTCACACCATCCTAACCATCTCACCACTTACACTACCCCATCATCCCACCACTTACCTACCCCATCATCCCACCTCTACACCACCCCATCACCCCAACCATCCCACCTCTACACCACCCCATCACCCCAACCATCTCCCCTCTCCCCCCCCCCATCCACCCCACCANTCTCACCTCTCCACCACCCCATCAACCCAACCATCTCACCTCTCCACCACCCCAACCATCTCACCTCTCCACCACCCCAACCATCTCACCTCTACACCACCCCAACCATCTCACCACTCACACCACTCCATCATCCCAACCATCTCACCACCCCAACCAGCTCCCAAGCTCCAAGCCTAACAGTCCCAGTTTTAAGGCACATGTATTTATTGTTTCACTTCTTGCTTGAGGTTTCCCCATTAAGAGGTTTTCCCTGGTTTAAGCTAGAACCCATTAACACACCCTTGGAGCACTAAGTGTGATTGCTTTTGGTAACCCCTGAGCTCCAGGAAATGCTCCTGCTCAGCCTTCACTGCATCCAAGTGGTTTAAGGGCAGCAATTTTCCTTTCTCAGCTGATCCAGAAAGTCTAGACTGTTACAAACAGCCAGTTCAAAAACCACATTTGCCTTCAGTTTAAACAGTGACATTAAACAACTGCCAAAGTCAAAAGAGCACTTGATCAAAGAGCTGATCAGGACCTCAGCCCTCTGAACCCTCTCATCTCCCACCTCTCCTTCCTGGTCACTACATTCTTCCATTCCCCACCACATGCCTTTTGCACTTTGATGCTCTTCATTCAACACCTTTCATACATTTCAGAATGAATCAGTCCTGCCCAAATCTCTTCCTTTTAATTCCCATTAAATGACCTTTCCCTCCTCCACCATCACAGTTGTCACAAACCACAGCTGATTAAATACTTCATGGCCAAACGCAATATTTAAAAGGCTCTATACAGAGAAAAATCCCCAAACTTGGCATTTCTGAGCAGCTGACAAACCCTGTGCTCAACAGCAGAGTTTGGTTTGTTCAGGAGATAACTAATTTCTTTAATTAGTTCTATTTTGTCTTTCTACAGCCTACTGAAACAAGAGCAGCCAGGCTCCCTCCCACTGACACACAGTCAAGTCTCTCACCAAGCAAACTTTCCTCCATCCCACTTTTTGCTCTCATCTATTCCCTTCATTCCATCTAAGAAAAAAAATGTTAAAAACCCTCACAGATGTTTTTTCTTGGCATCAATAATTATTTTAAACATCTCATATATCCTGCTAGTTAAATAATGACATACCATCGAAGATAAATAAAATGATGAGAAGCCACCAAAGATAAATAAAATGATGAGAAGCCATCAAAGAAATAAAATAAAGAGAAACCACCAAAGACAAATAAAATGAGAAACCACCAAAGATAAATAAAATGATGAGGAACCATCAAAGATAAATAAAATAATGAGGAAACCAAAGATAAATAAAACAATGGAATACCACCAAAACCAACTGGAGTTCTCTGAAGTTATTTTGCAGACTTTTCCTCAGCCTTTCTCCCAAGGATTGATATGGATGGGCTCTGGTTTCTCCTCACCTTTTACATGCAGGCTACAATCCTGCTCCAGTTTCAGAATGTTTAAAATACACTTAGAGCTGTGTTAATGGGAGAGGAGAAAGTTGCTCCTCTGAGAGACAGAGAGAGGCCACTTAGGTATCCACAGAGGGTAAGATGAGCCCAGCAAATTACCCAGGCTGACATCAGTCCTGCCCTAACTTAATGCAAACAACAACATTTCCTCCTTCGAGCCCACAGATGTTCCTCCAGTGGCACAAAAGAAGATTTCTTCAGGTTTTTTTTGTTATTAAAGCCAATTGATGGATCAAGTGTTCTCCCAGCAGGTTCAGATGAAATCCTGTAACCTTGAGTAAAGGGATGCAAAGCAAAATGGTGCCCACCCAACTAAAATTCAGATTATTTTCCTTTTAAAGGGCTTGTTGACAATATTTATTCCCTGCAGTAATTATTAATTACCTGCAGTAACTCACTCCAGATATTATTACTATATTATTAGTACTAAAGACCCAAATTCCAAAGAAATAAGGACCAAGTTGACAGCCCAAAACTATCCTTGTAGCAGTCCCCAGGGTTACAAAAAACCCCAAAAAACAAATTAAAAAATCCACAACAACAACAACAAAAAAAAGGAATTAAAAGAATTAAAAATCTCTCTAAAAGAATCAACAATCCCTAGAGGCTCTTCCATGCTGAGGCAGCCAAGAGCTTCTTGGTGTTCGTGGCTCCTGCAGCGTGGAGCAAATAAAATCCTCCAAGTTATTACATCTCCTTAGTTACAATAAGGTGACACGAGGACAGAATTTCCAACGAAATTCTGGTGTTGCCTTAAACCACACACGTAATGCATTTTTAATTGGATTTTCAGCTCTCTAAATTATAGATAACTGCTATGCCTTAACTCCCAGGAACGCCAAGAGCCTAACACGCAAAGGTCTCTGCTCTGGAGGAGAGGTGGGGACCTCAGCTGTGAAAACCCACCCGTGGAAAAGTGTCACTGGTACTGGTGAGAGCTCTGTAGTACTGGGAATATCCAGTACATAAACATAAGTTGCATGTTTGATAATCATCAGTTAATACTCCCCTGCTTTATTCAGAGCGTATCATCTTCTAAATGTCACTGATTGTGTTTTGATATCAAGAAAATGCAGCAGGAATTTCCAAAGGCTTCTTTTCAGTGCCAGGGTTCACATCTCACTGTTTGTTCTCGCCACTGGAAACTGAAGGGAGATGAGAAAGAGCCTTGTCTAAATAATGAGAGGAGAAAACGTGTGACAGGAGCCAGTGATGGGAGGAGATCTGTGAGTTTCCCGCGTCATTAGAAGCAGCAGCCCGACGTTTGGGGAGCTGTGATAACACTGCAGGGCACACACAATCCTGAACCCACAGCTCAGCTGAATAATTTATACTCTCTTATACACACCGATTGGTAAAACACCCTGGTGCTGATGGGCCTTCTTCACACATCCTCGGGCTGCTACAACCTCCCCAACCACCTCCCTGCACCGAGGGACAACCGGCTGCAGGACGCACCTTGAAGGGCTCTGAGGGTGCAGGGAGCACAGCAGCATGAGGAACACTCAGTAACACATCCCCTCTCAGCTTAGAGCTGAGGAATGAGGCCCTCAGATCCTGTATGTGCAAAAAAACCCCAATCTTCCATCTGCATTCTCTTCTGTGTTCATCAAGAGATGCATTCGTGGAAGCCTGAGGAGCAAACCAAGGTGGACCCACACTCGGCTTGTCTGTGAGTAGAATTAGAATGATAGAATTGTCAGGGTTGGAAGGGACCTTAAACATCATCTAGTTCCAAACATTTCTATGATTCTATGGATCTCATCCAACCCCCCTGCTCCAGCAGGTCACCCAGAGCAGGATCTTGTGAAGGCCCCTTTGGAATCTCTCCAGAGAAGGAGACTCCACAACCTCTCTGGGCAGCCTGGGCCCAGAGACAACACCCTCACACCAAACAAGTTTCTCCTCATGTAAGGAAAATTATCATTCATCAGCCCAAGCACCCACTCTGCAGGTGCTGAGGGATCAGAGCACCACGTAACCAAGAGGTTGTGCTCCTACGAGTCAATTCAGATGGAACAAGACAATCCTGTGCAGGGAAAATACAGAATAGAAGAGACCATAAATATGCTGAGAAGCTGGCTGAAAACTCCAAAAACTCAAATGATGGCTAAACCATGCAAACCAAAATTTGTGAACGGGTGAAGAACCACCAGGAACCAGAAGAAAGCACCTGCTGGTCCCACTCTGAGCAATGATGGGTCCTCCACCATGCTGGAATCTACAGGCACAGACAAAGACTGGAAGGAGAGGCAGGGCCAAGAGGGAGAGAAAGATGTTGTGAAAAAGGACTGAAAAACCAAGGGAAGGATCAGTTACTGTGCACAGAAACCAGAATTCATACCAGCAGGGCTATTTTCCACCCAAGTGCATTAGCAGAGACAAGGATGACATCGAATCCAATCAAGGACACACTATCCAAGCTCTGTTTTCCTTCTGAGGAGCTGAAAATAGTCTTTAATTGCATGAAGGTTTCAACTCAAGATCCTGGAGATAAACTGATGCCCTTCAGAATGGGAAGATGATGTTACAGGGGTCTGAGCTCCAGATAAACCAAAACTTGCATCACATCCCCGTGAGACAACAGCAGAGAGAGGAATGGGACTGAAAAATGACTCCAGGTCTTCTGCTCTAACCCAAACAGCAACTTTTAGAAAGCAAATGTATCTTGTTATTACTCTTGGCATTATTAGATTTTATCTAACCCACAAAGAGAAGACAAACACAGAAGCCTAGAGAAAATAAATTAGTGTCTACAAGTTTAACATGCACCTGGGATCTTAAATGAAACTGCCTTGCTTCCTTCAGGAAAAAAACCCACATTTTAAAAGCTTAGATGTTAATTCAAACCCCCTTATTTTCTATAAAAAGCACATTATCTCCCTTTTTAAATAGCCTCCATAGGTACATTACCCAATATCTCCCTATTTTCCCCACCAGACCCTCCTGCTGCACAAATGGGGGGGCTGTGTTTGTATTGGAGGCTGGGAGGATAAAATTCTCTATTCCAGGAGGATCATATAGATGTAAATCATTAAGTTTAGAGCTCTCTTTCCTGGTGACTTCATAACGCATCGATGTTTAAGAGTCTGATACCACAAAGTGCATTACAGACAATTTAACAGCCACTGAGAGTTACGACTGGAATTACAGACACGAGCAGGATCTTGCTGAGACACTGGAATTATTTCATTTTTAAATTTTTTTTGGCTTTAAAATACTGGATTGGTATCAGAGGAATTTAGTTTGTAGAATTATAGAATTGTCAGGGTTGGAAGGGCCCTTAAAGACCATCCCGTTCCAACCTCCCTGCCATGGGCAGGGACACCTCCCACTACATCAGTTGCTCACAGCCCCAGCCAGCCTGGCCTTCCAAATGTCCAGGGATGGGGCTTCCAGCACCTCTCTGGGCAACCTGGGCCAGTGTCTCCCCACCCTCCAGGGCAAGAACTTCTTCCTAATGTCCAATCTCAATCTCCCCACCTCTAATTTTGACCCATTCCCCCCGGTCCTACCACTACCTGACAGCCTAAAAAGTCCCTCCCCAGCTTTCTTGTAGCCCCCTTCAGATCCTGGGAGTTTAGTATAAGGTGAACACCTCTTGTCCTCACAAACAGGACCAGTCTGTGGAAGCAGATCTCCACAAGACTGATGCAAAATCATCTCCCTTCCTTCATCTTCCTCCAGAGTCACTGTGGCTTGAGAGCAGGGACAGCTTTGGTCACTGTCCACCACATTCCTCACTGCTTATCGTATTCACCATGTTTGTGATGCCTGCATCTATTTATCTCATCTTCTACAGTCTGTCACTCCAGAAAGTGTTTGGTCCCCAGGGCAAAGACTGGTCCTCATGATGTGCAATGTACTGGTACCTCCAGACACAACCAACAGAGGAACAACCATCATCTCCCTGCCAAGGAGACGTGACCTCTCTTGGACACATCTCCAAGTACCAGCAGAGAAATACTGTTGGCCTCTCCTAGAGGTCACCTAGAGGCAGAGGTCTCCTAGGTCCTAGAGGCTTGTAGAGCTCATCTCCAGGTGCTCTGCAGAAATTCACAATGTTTGGAGCTCTCTCTCTGTTTATCCTCCTTTTATCAGCTCTTCAAGCAGGAAAATAGGATGCACTGATCCCTTTACAGACACCTAGTCTGTCTATTTTACTTCTGCAGGCCAAAAGGCACAGACCCCTTCTACTCCTGGAGTATCTTCCAGGTAGTGATGGAGCTCTTGAAGCTGATTTCTCCTGCAGATCTCTCCACAGCCACATGAATTAACCTCCTAGGCTGAGGTTAACCTTCAGAAGCTTACCTTCCTGATTAGTCATATGAAACATGACTTCATTTTGCTCCAATTAAATAGATGTATCACTACACTGTCACTTTCCAAACGGCTCTAATTACCACTGAGTCAACAGCCCATTTTCAGACTGTTGTCCCACACCAGACTAATTAAAATAAAATCTGGGGCAGATATCTGCATAAACCTAAGAAATTTTGAATGCAGTCACTGAGAAAGCAAATGAAAACCACCAATGTTGAAGAAATGGTTCTAGTTTCAAAACAGTGTCATCAAATACTTGACATTTCCAAGTTAGAAGTTAAAAAACTTGCACATTTAAAATTCTGACATCAGTTGTTTTGCTGGAATGTGTATTATTATAATACACCTGTCAGAGAAACAGATTTGTGGTACCAAGCTCAGCTCAAAACAAGATGGAACAAACTCAGGCATCATTCAGCTCTTCACTGTGTTTAACCCTATTTCTCCTCAGAGCTGCAGAACACCATGAGCAGGTCAGTTTAGAAGCTTGTGGAGGTTCACAGGAGTTTTGAGGGGCTTTGTTGAGGTTTTGCAGAAGGGGACTACAGGTGCTTTTGTGATTTTAAAGATAAAGAACTTCTAGCTGTGGATCGGAGTGAAAAAAACAAACCAACCAACAGTTACTTGGTTTTCATCAGTCATTAAAAAAAAAAGGAAGGAAAACCAAAACTCCCTCTCCCCAACTTTTTATACCATCCAGAGCTGACAGAGGGGGCCAAAAGCCTTTACAAATTTTTTTTAATATTATTATTTTACCCCCAACTAGACCCTTAATTTGAGCACAAGGTTTCTCTTTTGTGGTTTCTCAGCCCAAACTCCATGGAAAGAGCATCAGCTGAAGCACCAACGTGACTAAGCAATCCCATTTTTTGCACGTTCAGACCTCCCTAATAGGGGTGGTGCAGGTAAGTTGAGCTTAGATAAGCTCATCCCTTCCTGTTTCATGCCTAGAGAGGAGGAAGGGGAGAAGGCAAAGGAGTTGAGATGTCCTCTGGAGACACAGCTGATGACACCAATGTTTGCCAGGAGGAGCTCAAAGCGAGGAGCTGCAATCGTCTGGTTGAGCTCATGGAGCCCATCAGCCCTTCAGGGCCAGGAGAACCTGCAGCTGATGATGGGGTGGGCATGGCAAGAACAGCCAAAATTCAGCCAGAGGTATCTACACATTGATTTTGGCAGATGCACATGGGAACCCTAAGCTCATCACCTTCACCCCCATAAAGTGGGAGCTTCCACCTACATTTTATCAGGTATCCGACCCAAACAAGGGAAACCACCTTGGACAGGGACTCCACAGCCCTGTGCCCCTCCACACTTAGACTCAAACTTTTGGGGATTGAAGTCAAGAGCAAATTCCTTGCTCCCAAGTCAATGCTGGATCTCATGATGTCATCAGCACACTGGTTTTACCCACTGCCTTCAGCCCCTGCTGCTTTCACACACAAGAAAGTTGCACAACCTTCATTCTAGCAATAAAAATACAAAATTGTAATAAATGAGAATGGATATAAGCCTGGCCTCATGTTTATAAGGCAATTCCCATGTCTTGGGTGGCAGCAGCATTAATAAAACACCAGCAACTGGGCTCATTTTCTGCCCAAGCACAGCAAACAGCAAGAGCCTGACAAACAGGGTATTTTTGTAAAATTTCTCTAAAGATTTTTATCCCAATAGGTGGGTTTGCCCGAACCTTCTCCATTTCATCACCTCCTTGAAGAGCAGCACCCTTCCCTCCCCAGTTCCAAAACACTGCATCTTCAGACACACAAAACAAAGTGTGTCCTTTAAAGGTAATTGTGATTACATAGTTGAGCTAAATAATTCAGCAATTCCACAGCACTGCACAAAGGGAACAAGCAGGACAGCTTCAGACAGCTCAAAACCCAGAGATATCAGTATTTCCAAGTTGGCAATATAAGCAAGCAGTCAGGAAAGTGTTACACTCAATACTTCATGGATTAACAAGCTCAAAAGCAGCTTCACATGTTTCCTAAGCAAACAGGATTTCTGAGATTCCCTGTTAATTTAGAAACGATTGGTCTACAAAAGGAATTCCAAGATTTGAAGGTTCCCCCCCTTCACATTTCAGAAGGAGCAGCCCAAGCAGAGCCCAGGGTGCAGCCTCCCAAAGCTGAGCTCTGCTGGGATGAGGAGTGAACATTGACAGCACCAGGGCTGTCCACACAGGTCAGAGAAATGCAGAAATCTTACTTACTTTGGAGGCCCAGGGCTGCAGGCAGTTGGCATAACAGCGAACAAGAAAAGCCATTTTTGAGGCTGGGGAAGGCAAGAAAAAAGTTTCCTTTCTCCACAAAAAGCCACGGAGTAAAAAATCCCTCCTGGATTCTCTTCAAAACTCATAAAGCAAAGCAGCAAATGTACATGTATGTAACTTCTCAGGCTTCAATTTCACACTGAATTTGATTAGAGCTTCCCCTAGATCTGAGGAGTTTTCAGGATTGCAGGGAGTTAGCAGCAGCAGCAGCAATTCCTATCAAAATGTTCCAGCTTTAACAAGCACATAAATTCAAATCAAAATGTTTCCTAGCTTTTCAAATACAAATATCCATACGTTCCCCCAGGCAAGAGGCATGTACCCAAAAAAAGTGCTGCTAAAATGGCATTAATTCTGAAATGGATTAGACCTGCAGGTTAAAGCAACAATACATGAAAAGGTGGGAGATGAATTCTTCCAATTCCTTCCTTTCTCTTCACTGAAATGCAGTTACAAGCAGCTTATCTTCGGGTCCACTTTTCAGAAACTTCCCATCTCCACTGTAGGTGCTATTTTGCAAAGGTTCTTCAGCATCTTCGGCGCTCCAGGAATCCCCCACCCCGGATATTAAAGTTTCTTCTTCAGACTCTTGTCCATCATCAGTGCAAAAATCGAATTAACGTCCAGCTTGTAGCTCCAGGGTATATGCTCTAACAGGTTTGGACTGTGGAATGCATTAAAAGCCTCTGCAATACAAACCCTTTTACCCCCCCCTTCCCTCCCCTCCTCTTTTTTTTTTTTTTTTTAATGCAGTTTACAACTCTGCAGTGTTGCTTAGTATTCTAATGCATCAGTCGGATGCCAGGGTTAATCCACGCCTAGCTCCCCCAATTAAACCATTCCTGTAATGCACCACCAACCAGTACAGCCATGGCTACAGGGAGACTGGCTGCTGGAGCCCTAATTCCTACTATCTCTGCCTGCTTCTCAGCAGCTCCCTCAGGAGAAGCTCCCATCGATTGGATGCTCCGCAGCAAGATGAAATATCTAATAAGGAGGAAAGAGAGTGGGAGGGGAAGCGAGCTAAAAGGATGACATCACCTGGATAGAAAGCCTTTAGAAACTGCATTAGATCAATTGGCCACTGGATCTGCAGATGCAGCCAGCAGAGCATCTTTATTGACCTAATAGAAACACACAGATCGGTACAGCAACTGCTCAGCAAAACCCCCCCTGCTCCAGAGCATTTTATCAGCTACTCATGTATGGACTTTTCATTTTTCCCACAGCTTTTCATTTTTCCCTGCATATCTTTTCTTTTTCCTACATCTTTTCCCCACATCCTTTCATTTTTCCCACATCTTTTTTTTCCCCTACATCTTTTTCCTACACATCTCTTCTTTTTCCCTACATCTTTTCTTTTTCCCCTGCATCTCTTTTTCTCTTTTCTACCCCTTTTCTTTTTCCCTCCATCTCTTT
>VYZX01028647.1:79454-110727 GCA_013401335.1 Brachypteracias leptosomus | reverse complement strand
TCTTTTCTACCTCTTTTCTTTCCCCCACATCTTTTCATTTTTCTAAATTTTTTCTTAATTCATCTCCTCTATCTATTAACACTCCCAGCAGCATTTAGGGCCATCATTTCTCATCTTTGCATCCAAAGTGAGAAATCAATCACCTAAATCTCTGCAGCCACTCACACAGATACACCCATAATCAGCTCACAATAAAATAATTTCTGCTTTTATGCCTGGATGTCACACCAGAGCCTCAACATTTTTTCCCTCATCCTGTACACTCAGATTACTAAAATGACAAATAAATTTCTTATTGAGAGGTGATGTTTATAATTCTCACTTTAATGGGTTTGAAACCCCGTTAAAAGTTTTGGTGGGTGGGATTTCCCCCCCACCCCAGTTCTGTTCCTAACCAAAACTGCCTCAATTCTGCAGCAGCCACTTTAGTTTTCTAATTTCTTTTTCTGCAAGTAAAAAGTGAAGTATTTGCAGGCAGCTTGGCCCATGGAGGGCAGCCCAGCCTGCTGGAGAGCTGCTCTGGGGAAGCACCTCCAACCTGGGACTGCCTCTCAGTTCCTAGAAGGCAAGAAGGGAGGAAAAAGGAGGGGGACAGAAGCTCCTGGCTCTGCTAAAGCTATTTATTTAGTGCTGGGGATCACTGACTACATCTGCAAGAACGGACACTCACTGTTTCCCTTCTCCTCTCATTGGAAAGAATTTTCATCTCAGTATTTCCCAGTTTGGGTAATTCTCCAAGACCCACCTAGCCCTTGATGGTCATACCTCCTGTATAGAAGAGGAGCTTCCAAGAAAGGGCCAAAAATCCCTTTTTTTTTAATTTATTTTTATTTGTTTGCTTATTGTTGAATGCAGAATTAGGCAATGCACAGAAAGCTCTTTTAAATCTGCTGCACCAAGGGGCACGTGGAAGAAGATTCTCAGATTTTGGAAGCCAACAGGACACCCAACCCCACCTCAAACCAACAGCTCCTTCCAGAAGTTGAATTCTTCCTGGCATTAACTTATAATGGGAGTTGCACCTTAACTAGGAAAAAAAACTTTCCCTATCACCTTCCAAAAAGTGATAGGAAAAGAAAAAATAAAGATTAAAAAAAAAAAAAAAATGTATTGATGGCTAAATTTACTTCACCTCTATAAGACAATGAAAATAACAGATGCAACCAGGCTTAATAAATATTGCTGGGTTTCATTTTTACTTAAACATAAAGGAAAATCTGAGCTTAGCTCCGGCGCTTGCAGAATTTGCAAACACCAACTCTAGTTGGTTTCTAAAAGCCAAAAGAATTTCAGGTAATTCTTGGGGGATTTTTAAGCTGAGCTACATCACCAGCTGCTGCTTCTCCTGCTCCTTCAGCGCTGAACAATGGGCTGGATTTCAGCTTCACCTTCCACACGCCTCTGCTGCATCTCCTCTAATAATTCAAATTCTATTCAGAAGCATCAAACACAACATCTCCAGATAAATCTCCAAGCCCTTGATTGCAGGTACCTGGATTCCAGCTCCCAGCAGCACAATCCCCAGCAAGGAGCCAAGCAAAACCCACCCAGCTGACGGAAACCTCTCCCTGCCTGCACACCCTGATAACACACACAACCAGCCTGATATCCATCTCCTCCCTGTGCCCCCCAGATCCCAACCCCCTGAAGGTTCTGGGTGTGGGTGAGCTGTAAACACGGGCTCAATAATGGGGAGAAAATTCCATTTCCTTCTCTTTTTTTTTTTGCCTTGGAGGATGATGTCATCGCTGCGGCCGCCTCGCCAATGAGCTGGTGCTGCTGGTGGTGCTGGTGGTCCCGGGGGGCTGCAGCCAGCTCGGCACAGCCCCGAGCAGAGGGGAAAACCTGACCTACTTCCACAGCCCAGCAGCTTTTGGGGGCATCCCACCACCCCCCCCCACCTCTTTGCTGTTTGGTTTTAATGGGATTTGGGTGGGTTTTTAACACACGCGTTCCTGCAGCTCCGGCTCGCTGCAGCACAAGGCTGGGAGTTGGTAGAAATTGGCTGTTTGATGAGAAATCTCAAAAGTAGAGCAACTCAGATTTTAAAAAAAAAACAAACAACCCAACAATAAATGATAGAAAGGCTGCTCCAGAGTGAACACAGACAGAATATCTGAAGAACTGCAGCATCGGGCAGGACCACAAACAGTCAATCACTGCTCTCATTTTAAGGCAGATCCCAAGTTTTCAGAGAATCTTAAGGAAGCTCATTTTAAAAATCCCCCCCCCCCTTCATTCTCCAGTCTCCAAATTAAAGGTGGTCTTTGTCTCTTCACACTAATTTCTTTCTATACATGAAATATCACTCCATATATTTCCTTGCATCACTCCCTCTACCCTCCCGGAACGCTGCCTGAATCCTCCCTCCTGTTAAATAAATCTGCCCCTTCTAATTGTCTACCAAGAGAAAGTCCCTGAAAAATGGGATGTTTTGAGAAGGCTGGAGAGGCCTTTTCATAATTTAAACGCACGTTTGGCGAGGCAGGATCCAAGTCTCCTCTGATTTAAGGGCACCACAAATGGAAGTTCAGCAGCTGACGGCGGCTCCCAATTTTTTTCCTGATCCATCAGAGAAAGAAAAGCCTTTTGTGTGGTGCTGGTGGGGGGGGTCAGGCTGGTCTCAAAGCCATCATGGCACTGGAAAGGCAGAACCCCCTGGTGTGCCAGCGAGCTGAGGGGTCTGGGTCTGAGAGCTGGGCTTCCAGACCTGTGTCCTTTTGTCCTCAGAGCTGCCACGTTGGCCCCAGCTCAGCTACGGGCAGGTAAATTCATTTTCTCCCCCGTTTGGAGCAGAGCAGTTAAGGTGCCTCCTGCCTGCCAGCCCTGGCTGGGGGCTGGGGGAGGAGAACAGCTGCCTGGGAAGCAATCTGTCACTGCACACACCCGGGCAGAGCTGCTTCAGGCTCAGATAATTCATTTTCATACCGTTTTACGAGCGGGAATTGCCCAATAGCAGCATAAAATAGAAATATTTGAGCACTGAGGGCACCTGCATCGAGAGGTGATTTTAATTGGAGGAGCTGAAGTGGTTTTGGAGGGGTGGGTGGTGGGTTAGGGGGGCACAGAGCTCAGCTATGCTGGCAGCGTGTGCCCGGTTCAGTGTCACTGGTAAGCTGCTCTGCTGCCTCCCTGCCATTGAACTTGAGCTTCACATTGCAAGGTTAGCCACTCATTAGGGCTTTTCAGGAAAAATAAATATAAATATCCACCTCTCCACCCTGTTCCTGACCCTCCTGGAAGCTGATCCTTACATACATTGTTTTCCACAGCAGCCCTTCCTAAGAGGCTGTAGCAAAACCCTACCCAAAAGGTCTGTAGGGCTCCTAAGCAGTATGAAAATGCAATCCATCCTCAGGGAAGGAGTGAGGGAGGGAGGGAGGGAGCTGGAGAGGGAGGGCAGAGCCTGTCATCATCCCTGAAGTGATGTCAGCTTCTAAATATAGCAGCAGCACTAGAGGAGGAACAATAAAAAGGCACCACGGATTCGATCTCGCCGGCGCTTTCGCGCTACCCCCAACCAGCTTTTTTCAGCTGTTGTGTTAAGCAGGGAAAGGTCACCTCCTATTTGCAGCAATTCTGATTTATACAGTTTATGATGCTTGCTTAAACATGTTGATGAAAGAGGGCTCTTCTCTCCTGCAGATCTGCTGGTGCTCGGGCTCTGCAGCAGCACGATGGGCACTGCAAAGAGGGACAGCAGCAGCTCGGGGGGAAGGGGGAAGCCCCCTCTGCTACCAACTCAAATGAGAAGTTCATTTCACACCACGCTCCTCCCTTCCTTCCTGACATCTCATTTCAGCCAGGGCTGGGGAAGTTTGGGAAGGTACACGACCCAAAAAATCCCTGCTGAGGGGGAGATGTGGACACCAAGCCCAGCAGGGTCACTTTGTGGGGCTGGATCCACCCAGAGACAGTGAAAGGATGAAATCTCCAATGGCCCACAGCAAAATTTCCCAGAATTTTGCTCAGTAAATGTTACCTCAATCTAGTCTCAAGACTAAATCACAGCCCAAGCCTAACATGGACCTGGCCCCAATTTCCTCAGATGTCTGGGAAGCCAGTTGGAGTTTCCCATTCAGAAATTGCAAAGCCCACCAAGATATATATTCACTTTCATCCCCCAAAAGTTGGTATGAAAAGCCAATGCAAAATACCACTTTTTCTTCTCTCATTTATAAAAAACTACATCTCAAGTTAAATGGAGCAGATTAAGACTCTTTAGAACGTAAGGCACCAGCACATCTCCCACAAGAAAAAAAGCCTTTGATTCACTGACCTTGAGAATGATACATTAACCCCACAGATGAGGCCAAAAAATCATTAAAATACCACTTCTGATATTTCCTCTGTCATTTTTCTCAAGGATTTGGGACAGTCACCTCTCATTTACTAATGGTCAGGGCATCCAGTTTGAAGAGTTTATGTGACACGAGCACCATGGACATTTTTCTTCCAGTGTCTGGAGGCACCACACTCATTTTCTACATGCAGAGCCTACACCAACAGACTTCCCTGGGCTCAGGGGCATCTCCATGTGCCAGCATCTCAGCTGCTTAAAAATTGAAAATTGAGTATACTCCTGGAAAATCTCCCCCAGCATCACTTGTGGTCCCTCCCTCCACCCATGAAACAGCAGCACAAGCCCAGTTCTTCTCAGTTGACCCCAGAAACTGATCTGGAGAGATACTGATCTGACTCCACGATGCCAAACCACAACTGTTAACCAAACTTGAGAGGAAACTGAATCAAGATCATCAAGACAATACCAGCACTGCCTCAAACAAAAAACTTCACCACAGAAGAACACAAAACTTCCATGTCTAGCAATAAAAAGCAAGTCTGACTTGCAAGAGCATCAAGGAATTCAGCTACAACGATGGTGCCACTTAGTCAGAGACTTCATTTAATCAACTATTTCAAGTATTTTTATCTGTCAAATATATCCCCATTAAGAAAGCATCCACATATCAAATGTAAAACCCCAAATGCTGTTAAATGTCATTAGATAGCAGCAAGCAGTTCCATGCCAAACCCAGAGAGATTCTTCTAGCCATCCTCTGGTACAAACAAGAGGTTTTCCTGCCAAGCTTTTCAAGGAACACAGGACATCCAAATGCTCCCATTAGGCACTGACATTTCCTGGGGGTGATTTTAACTGAAAATTCCTCAGGATATTCTCAGTCTTTGGTCCAGAAGGCTGCTGAAGAACATGACTGAGCTGATACAAATGTCCACCCTCTAAACTAGAGAATCATTTGAACTGGAACACAAAGCTGAAGGTAACACCACCACAGCCCCCCAGAGAAGTCCTCCAGCGTTAGGTGACATTCAACCCACCAACTCTTCAGGCTAAACTACAAAACAACCCCTCCACACACTGACTACTCTTTAAAGCACAATAAATAAACCTAAGAGAAAGGCTGAGTTGGCTCCAAATGAGAACACAACCAGGCTGCTCCACTTGAGGAGAGCATATTGAAGAGAAACAGCCCAGATGGAAGACAGGAAATAAAAATTAAAATAAAAAATAAAGCACAGCTCCATGATGCTCCCATCTCCCTGCGTGCAGGAAACCAGCTTGTTGGCTACTACCCTGTTGATTTTCCACAACAAGATGTTGTTTCAGAAGACTGAAATGATAATGTTAAGAAGATGGATCTGACAGAGAACTGCAACTCATAAACCAAAGGGGGTTGAGTCCTCCAAGAGACCAAAATGCCTTTTCTAGACTGCTTCCCAAGTGGTGCAGTTCTGAGCAGTGGGCACAACCCTTCCATCCTCAGCCTTCTCAATCCAGTTTGCTTAAGAGGATGCTTATAAAGAACTGATGGCTTTGGAACTGCCACCCAACCCCTCAGGGGCCATCAAACCAGAGATTAACTCTCCAAACATGCCACGTAAAAGATTTTCCAAGGAACTGAGTTCATTTTTACCATGGTGTAAATTTGTCTACGTGGTGAAAGGGTGGAAGAAGCAGATAACAACTGATTATTGTGTGGAGAGGACATTAATAAGGATCCAATTTTTACTTCTTGTCCTTAATTTGCAAAATATCTGGAATTTTTGAGAGGTTCTTCTGCCACAAGCTGCTATGGAGCAACAAGAGGCACAAGCCAGCACCAGTTTAGGGCAAGGTCTGAGCAACTCTCCAGTTCAATCCCAGTTAAGAGAGTGTGGAGGTTTCCCTGCAAAGGACAGACTGTGCTCAGGATCCACTTCCAAACAGTTCCAGGCTTCCTGGGAAAGTGCTCAGTGGTAAAAACAGTCCTGGGTTTGGACTGAGAGCAGGAAATAAGAGGAAAAATACCCACAGGATCTTCTGGAATTATCACCCAGCCAAGTGCAGATAAGAGAGAAAAAGAGAAAGGCTTAAAAAATAAGACTTTGGGGCAAGAGAAGAATAGTAGAGTGGAAAATTGTGGTGTTAGCACTGGTAGGGAAAGAAAAAAGAGTGAAAACATCTTTAGAACAGTTGGTAAAATATTTGTGTGTCCCTGGGGCAAAAATGAGCTGTTGCTTCAGCTGTGTAGGTGAAAGATGGATAAATCAGCTTTATTAACACCCTCCCTGCATAGATCTCCCTCTCAGCAACTCAGCATCTAGTTCCAGGACCAAAGCTAGAAGAGCAGGATGATGTCCATCCATCCATCCTACATCCCAACATGGTGCCATCACCCACCACCAAAGCTCCTCCCATGGCTCAAGAAGGGTTGTGCATGGCCAGATTTGAGTAAATACAGGTGCTTGCCTAAAATAAACCCTCCCCAGTTTCAGTTTGAGGTAGTTTCGTTTGTGCATCACCCTTAAAAGCTGTTAAACAGCTGCATTTGTCACCTCCAAAGGGAGGTGATTCCTGTAATTCACAGTTTATATATAACCTGCTTGTCAAGGCTGCAAAATCTTCAGGGAAATTCCTGAAGCTAAGTCTTGAATCATTACAACCACTTTCATTATGGATCAACTGGGGTTTGCATGTTGCAGATGATGCTATTTTTTAAAAATAAAATAACAACCTGAAAAAATACAGATTTTAAGCAAAGGGCAGGATTTTCAGTAAGTATTTCCTGATTTTGTGCAGCCTCTCCAAGTCATTCTTCTCTGGAAACAGGAGAAGCTCATTAATCCCTTTGGGAAGCACCAGCATCTGGGGGAATTCCTGGGAAGCTTTTTTACTGCAGGGCAGACTGGGAGGGGATTGGTGTTTTGTTAACAACCACCAGGACCAGAGACAGACTTTCAAGGAGCCCTTGACAGCAACGCTGCTGACAAAAGGAGCAGACAAAATCAATAGGGACAATAAAATATGAGCGAGAGTGCACTTGGCAGCTTTCCCCTCCTTGTCTGGGCAGCTGGAGATGCTGAGCACGGGTTCCAGGCTGGACACTCCTCCCAGTTCCACCAGTGAAGCTGCTCCACTGCTCCATCCTTCCCCACCAAGGACCAGTTTGATCATCATTTTCCTTTGGAGAAGTCTGGGGACTCCAGCCCTGTGCATTCCCTGCTCTCCTGAGCTGCACCCCCTTGGGTGAAGGTCGCAGCAACCCTGAAGTTGGCTGCTCAGGAAGTGAACAGGCTGCAGATGCAGCTTTTTTTTCTTGCTTCTGTGATCAAAAAAACACTTAAAATGGCAGGAGATCAAGAGAGCTGCAAGCGAGGGACTGTGCACGTGGGTTTCTTCAGGTCCTGTCCTGGCTAACAGAGGTTCCTGCACGTGCTGCTGCTCTGGAGCACAAGGTGGGATCCCATCTAGACCTTGCAAAATGTGCAATAGATTAGACCAGAGAAAATCCCCACGTTGTAAAAACAGGGTGAGGAAGAAGGAACTTGCAGCATCTCTTTGCATCGCCTGACGCCTTCAGAAAGCTCTCAAGCTCCCCACCAAGTACCCAGCCAGACTCAGCAAGACCCACATTTACTGATTAGTCAGTTAATAAAGCTAAAATTCCACCAAGATTGTTTTAATTCAGGTGTCAAAAAGAGGAAGTCTGAACATAAACACATTAAAAAGCAACGAGCTGCAAAGAGAATCATCCTGCAGCTCAGGAAGAAATGATTTTAGCCCCTCCCAGATCAGTTAAAATTAACTGATATTCCTAATAGAAGCTTATAAATAAATATGTAGAGAATCTTATAAATAAGATGCCAGTTGATGCTGTGTCCAGGTTTAACAAAAGGCAGCCAGAGGTAGTTTTAGTTCTTTTAGATCAATACAAGGTACCATATTTCAGCAAATTTACCTGGGAGTTAAAACCAGCACGTAAAAGGGGCAGGATTAGTGATGGGAAAGGACCTAATGGGCTGGCTCCAGTATATTGAAAAGTGACTTAACTTCCCCCAATTGTGAGAACTAACTCCAGCCTCTGCCAGGATTACATTAAGTAATGATCAAAGAACAAGAAAGTTGCCACTCAAGCAGCCTCCAGTGACAGCCCCTCTGCAGATAAAGGCTCCCACGGACATCTTTACATGATGCAAGTATTAAGATACTGCCTGTAAAACTTAATATTAGAATAAATCTTTTAAATCTCATCATCCTCTTACAAGAATTTAAGGGGAGGGAAAAAAAAAAAAGGAAATTTGCATCTCTGAGAAAGGAGTATACTACTAAAAATTTGGGGCTGATTTCTGTATTCTGCTCTACAATGAATTAATAATTGAAAATGTTGTCACAGCTCCATAGAAATAGGCATTACATCATCCATGCACTATTTTCAGAAATATAAATATTCTCCATTCAAAAGAAATCACCATCAAAAATATATCTAGGTAATAAATGAGAAAAATGATATTCAAATGAAAAAAAAGTTGAGTTTAAAGGTTTGATGTTCATGTAGAAATTTGTATCAAATTGTTAAACCTCACTTGGTTTTGATCACTTGAAGTGCAAAACTTACTATCTAAGGTTTTTTTAATTGTGAACATAAATCCTTGAATAATTTATTTTCCAATTGCTTGGAAAGATCAAAACAGCAATTTCACTTCTGGAAAGCACCAGAACTACAGTTAAACTCTTTTTCTAAAAAACAAAGTCATCCATGGTCAGCCTGGCTGCACTTTTGTAGGCACCTGCCCTAGGGTCACAGAAGTTGTGGACTCAGTTAAAGACAATCCCAATTACTTGTTTCTTTTGTAATTAAGAAATACAACAGCATTCTTTATTGGGCTGAGAGCTAGAAATGCCTAAGGATTTATCTCACTTGTGGCAATGCCTCTCTGCATGACCCACTTGCTCTCTGGGTTCTTATCTCCACTACAGGCAGCAATAGGCACAGTAATATCTCCAAAGAGATACCCAACCACACCACCAAAGATGAGCTGAAGGAAGAGCAGGGGGGATGGGTTTAAACTAGAAAAGGGACATTTAGATGAGATAGAAGAAATTGTTGATGCTGAAGGTGATGGGACCCTGTCCCAGGTTGCCCTGATGGCTGCCCCATCCCTGGGACCATTGCAGGGGAGGTTGGGCTCTGAGCAACCTGAGATAGTTGAACATGTCCCTGCTCAGTGCAAGGGGGTTGGACCAGATGAACTTTAAAGGTCCCGTCCAACCCAACCCAGTCTATGATACTGTAATTAATACCAACGGCACATTTCTTTCTACTCCATGAAGTCTGAGCAAAAGCTTTCTCCAAACAATTCCCCTCCCAGTCAGGGCATCACTGTGGGGGTGATATACAAGATGTAGAGTCAATTAAATGTCAAAAATGAAAAAGGCAGCAGAGGCCACCAATGCTTGGGGATAAAGACACCCCATGTAATTATGGGGATGCTCAGACCTGCTCGGGTAGACATCTGGCCACATGCTCTCAGGCTGTCACCATGGCCTTCACCTTGCACATGACACCACAGCAGAGCCACCTCCTCCATCCCTTTGTGGGCAGCAGTGCTATTTTGCATGCTGAAAAAATCACTTTTGAGAAGTGCTTCATCAAGTACATGTCTAACCTGATGCTCTTCCTGGCTAGCTCTGCTGTAGAAGGGGAAAACCCAGAGCCAGCAGAACCTCAACACAGCTGCTGAGCTCTGCACGTGGAGGCTCAACCTCAGCCTATTCACCAGCCTAGCAAGAGTCTAACAAGACCTTCTTGTATATACAGTGTGAGAAGAAATCCACATCATTTTGAAGATATAAACAGAGATATAAAGCTGTTTGAGAAGAACAAACCCTGTCAGCATATGTACCCTGTGGTTTACTGCAAGAAGAGGAAAACAACCAACTTTTCCAAGTTTAAGTACTTTTTCTGCAGCAGATCAGTGCTCTTGTGAAACAACATCACTCTACCAACCACAAAAACATAGTTAAGGACTCTAAATGGTAACTCCTTCACCAGAGGAACCAACTCATTCAAGGGGAAAAAAAGAAGGAAAGTAAAAAATTGAAGATACCCACAATAATTTGAATGTCAACTATCCTGAAGATACACAGTTAAATCAAGGGCTTTTTTGCTTAAGTAACAGGCATAAGAAAGAGGAAGAGCTTAAAGATGGCAACAATCATTAAAATATTAAAGTGTCTGCATATAAATCTATTTCATGACCAAGCACAGTGAGTTATACAGAATGAGTTCCAGTAGCAACAAGCAAGGAGCTCCACATGAGAAGATGCAAGCTCATGTCACAATCTAATAGGTAATGTTTTATAAACATTTTCATAATGTTTTATAAAGTATTGGCCTTAATCAGAAACACTACTCATATTATATATAATACTCAGAGTTTTACATTTTGAGGAGTTAATGAAGACTGGATAAATAATTCCTCTTAAAAGCAAATGAGAAATCTTCTATTTAATCGTGAAAGGGCAAATTCTAAGCTGAGAAAAAGCAACACTGAATTTCAATCCCTGAGGATTTAAGTTTTCTTTAGAAAGCAAAAAACTACCTGTGTGAGATATCAGGCATTTAAAAAAAGCAGTGTCAGGCTGAGTACTCCTAACATCCAACTGCAGGGCTCACAAAAGGTCCATCAGGCCACATTCAGCATCTGTCACGGAGCATTTAGCAGCAGGCTGGAGACTGAAATACAACCCAGCCTTTCTTCAGGAGCTTTATGGCACAGAGGAAATCTGCCAGTGAGTTTGTAAACAGCCTTCTCACTCTGGCAGAAAGGTTATTGCAGAGTTGTTGGCAAATACAAGTTCCATTTGAAAGCCCTCCTCCTCCTGTGCCCATTCTTGCACAGGCTGTTGGATAGTTACACTATAAAGCCTTTTTTTTAAATTGAGAACCATGCACGAGCAGAATCCCACAGGTAAGAGTTAACCCAGGGCAGAGCACAAACCACACCTCAGAAAAATCCATCATTTTCCCCGATCACAACAGAACAGAGACAAATCCAGGCGCCCAATTTCTCTTCCTTTGTCAAGCAGGCAGCTGGTTCTGGTGTTTTGATTTCTTAGTCATCTGTTGAGCTCCAAATCACTTTTCCTTGCACCAAGCACTGTGAGGATGACACTTTCCAATTAGGAGCTTACAGCCTAGAAAGCCAGGCTGGGTATTTCAATTCAGGCTGCTGCACAAGCCAACAGCTTGCAGGTTTTCTAGCAGAGAGGTGGCTGTTTACTCCTTGCCACTTAGCACTCACTCAGCCAGCAAAACACCTCCCAGTGCTAACAGGGCTCTTGCTACATATTCCTAATTAACTGCCATCAAAGCAGCTTTAGGAACGTGCTGTTAATTTAGGAAGTTTATCCCGTTTCTCATCAAATGCTGATCAAAATATATTTATCTTCATAAATCTGAGGAAGCCACCAGGTTTGCAAGGAGAAATTATACATGAGAGAGACACGTGAGGTTCGTGTTGTAGGTAACAAGGAAATCAATCAATCAACATGAAGACAAATCCTAATGAGGACATCATTTGGGGACTGGTCACAACCCTGAGAGCATCACACCAGCTCCTTCTTCAGGAAGCCACATAACTTGGTCTCTCTTAGACCAAAGATGCTGAATCCCTTCTCATGCACCTCTCCAGGCAGCATCAGCTGGTCCTGGGATTCTCTTCAATTATTTTCTGTCTGCTTAGTCACAAACACCAGAGACAGATTTGATCAAAGATTGGAATCTAATTCCTAACACAGCCTCATGCACACCTGCCCAGAGCACCAGGATCCAACATCTCATTTCATCAGAAACTAATTCAACGACTTCCTAATGATAAAATCCAACACATGAGACAGTTGAAGTTTAATCCTAGAATGCTTTAGGCTGGAAGGGACCTCTAGAGGTCATCTGGTCCAACCTCCCTACACCAGCAGGGACATCTCTACCTAGGGCAGGCTGCTCAGAGCCCCAGCAAGCCTGACCTTGGATGACTCCAGGGATGGGGCCTCCACCACCTCTCTGGGCAGCCCATTCCACTGACCTATCACCCTCATGTTAAAGAGCTTTTTTGTAATATTCAGCCTAAATCTCTCCTTTCCTAGCTTAAAACCATCTCTCCTTGTCCCATCATCCAAACCCTTTTGAATAGACCTTCCCCGGCCTTCCTGTAGCCCCTTCAGGTCTCCTGCCAGGCCTCAGGTCCTCTGCAGGTCCTAATGTCCTCTGCCACCTCCTTTCAAGCAGCACAATCTCTTCCTGTCATAGCAACAGGAGCTCTTCTGCTTGCAAGACAACCACCCAAGCAACCTCTCCTTGCAGACATGCTAATGCTGTGGAGAGTCTAAAAGCACCACCTGCAACCCCACAGCCACCAACGGGCACAAAAACCAGAAGTTTATTCTGAAAAGGAGGAAATCCTTTAGGTTTATATCTAACTCCAGACATATTTTGAAATGTATCAACTAAGAGAGGCTTTGGACCTTTTGGGGAGGTGAAAAGGACGATGAAGAAAAAAGGGGAGAAATTAAATCTGTGTTTCCTGTGCATGAAGCCTACTCCAGGTTTGTGTACCTCAACATCAGCACTATTCTTTCAACCTTGGACTTTCAAAGCCACTCAAAAGCATCCAGCACAATTCTTTGCAATGAAATAATCTGTCTAGATCAGATATATACGCTGGTACCACACAGGAAGTTTATGAAAAATAATGCTGAAGAGAAACCTTCATAAAAGCAGCATTGGCTTTGAAACCACAGCTGTACGTGCCTCCAGACAGCTTGGATTAGAGGCTGGGAGGTTATTTGGTGCTAGCAAATGAATTGGTGCTACTCTTTTTGATGCTTGAATTGCCTCTATACTATTTTTAAGCAAGCAAACATGACAGTGTTAACACTGTATTGAACTGCATTCATCATTGACTTGATTCCAAACCATAGTTCAAATTTATGAAGAAAAAAAGGCTACCAATTCCTGCATGTTTCAAAAGGAATTCCAGGTAAAACCAAGAATGAGCATTTCTCTGTCTGGCCAACATCAAGATTTATTTATAGTATTCAACTGAAACCAGCTACTCCAAAAAAACCTCCAATTGAATCTTCACTTCCACCTCTGGTGTTCAAATCCAAAGCACTCTAGTGCTCCCCAGCAAGAACAAACTTCTCAAAACCACCAAACAGAGACTATTTCACCTCACCAGCTCTTCTCAAGAGCACAAACCACCAGCCAGGTGTGCAGACAACTCAATGCCAAGTCCACGAGCCAAGGGAGGAGCAGACTCACCGAGAGGTAACTGCTGGAATCCACGTTGTCAGTGATGGTTTGACGCTCGCCCCTCTGGTTGATCTTCCTGAACCTCCGCCGGGACTGCCTGAGCGGGACCTCTCTCTGCAAGATGTTGTCCTCATTGTCCTTGGAGTTCTCCACCTGAAACACATGTTCAGGCTCCTGGTTAAACATCCAGTTCTTCCATAGCACCGAGAGCCGGTGGAGCCGGAGGAAGCTCATGAGGAAGGAACCACCATGAAGTTGAGAGCAGTGAAAACTCTGCTCCAAGAAGCGGCGGCGGCCGTTTCGGAGAAGCACTCTTGCATGGCTCAGAGCTACGTTATTACAATGAGCCGGAGGCCACAGCTTCCTTCCAGGAAACAGCGTTTAAAAAAGAGAGAAAAAAAAAAGGCACACATCCTCTAAACAATGTCACTCACCAGCAGAAACCTTCTGCACCCACACGTTCACACGAGCTGCAGACACTGCGCGTTTCCAGTCTCTCCTCAACACACAAGTCACATTTCTTTGAGTATTTGCTATCACCCAGGCATGGAATTAAATCTTATTTTTATTGGAGTCATTCTTAGAACTTATTTCTAGTAGCAATCACAGCTCAACAAATCACGGAATTGTCAGGGTTGGAAGGGACCTCAAAGATCATCTCATTCCAACCCCCCTGCCATGGGCAGGGACACCTCCCACTACAGCAGTTGCTCACAGCCCCAGCCAGCCTGGCCTTCCAAATGTCCAGGGATGGGGCTTCCACCACCTGTTCCAAAATTATTTCTTCCACTTTTTTATAAATAGCTGCCTCACCTATTTCATACTGATTTCTAATCACTTCCAGCAGGTTATGAAGAAACTCAGAACTTGATTCACACCTTGATGTTTACATACTATTTGTGACTAAACACACAAAATTAGATAAATTTATCTTGCCAGTAAAAGCCAACGTGAAGCTTTTTTATCTCGTGGGTTACAATTCCTTTTTTCTATAAAAAGCAGGCTCATCCTTTCCCATTTCCTTCTGATGTTTTGGAACAACATCTCCTCGCAGGAAGCGGAGCAGACACGCATGAGAACAGGCTGGGGTCGGGCAAGAAGCTCCTCTAAATACATTTATTGGAGAAAGTTTCCACTTCCCTCAATGGTTTGTTTGGTTTAGGGTTTTTTTTCCCCTAAATTTCACTTAAAATCCCTAGACATAAGACTTTAGTACAGGAACAGAGGAACCTCTACGTGGTCCTATGCAGCCTTCACTTCAACCTTGGCTAAATTATCTCAAAATTCAAAATCAAAAGGTATAAAGGAATGAGAACCAGAAAGACCTACCTGTTAGGAACAAGAAAGTAACTGAAATACATAAACCATCACAAAAGCAAGATCACAGCTACTTTCCACATCACTTTTTCCCCCCGATAGCAAAGTCTGAGGTCAGAGGAAGGTACAAGCAGCTGGGCTTTATTTTTTTATAATTTTTAATTCTATTTCCAGACTGATCAACATGCCAGGTCAGGTGGAACCTGCTGCATCTCAGACTTCTTGTTACGTACTGAAAATAAAAGAGTAGGTCTGGAATAGTGTATTAACCATCTAGTTTCTAATCAAGGGTGTTATTAGCCTTACAGAATGGCAGCAGAAGACACTTCCCTACAACCAGCCTCACCCACAGCACTTGCTGCCACCAGAAGACCAAGGTGGACCCTAGGGCTGTCCTCAATCCCATGCCATGAAAGATCTTTCCACCTCCAAATATGCTGCTCTTCTGAAATCTTCCCCTTAAATGTGAAGAAAATGAAAGCACCAAGGAGCAACAGAAAGGACACTTGAGTACCCTGAGACCTGCTGCAGTTCTGGGCCATTTTCTGCAGTGATAAATGGACCTATTATTAATTCACTAGATTGCTCAGCCTCCCAAACTATGAGCTGCAGTGCCCATCCACACACTATCTGTTATCCTCATTAACGTAGGCTGACCACATTTTATGGCCTTTAAAATGGGTCAGTTCCCAGAGGATTCCTGCTACAAAACTGATTTACATTCAGAAAAGAAAGGAGGGGGAAATAAAGAAGAAAAATTCAGTCAGCAGCACAGAACCATGTTCTTCAGCTACATTAAAGCAGCCAAGTCTTTTGCTTGGAGATAAATATTCATTATGTATCAAACCTCATTAGTATGTTGCAAATTGAATTTCAAAGGGAGAGAAAATAAAAGAATTAAGAGAAATTAATAAGAATTAATCAGGGAAATGAAACTCAAGTGCACCTTGGGTCAGTGAAGATCACTAGCAAGGTACATGCCACCACACTGAGGGTTTTTTCTCACCCCATTTGAAGTCCTACCTCAAAAACTTTACACTTACCTGTAAAACATGATCAAAAAATAAGGAAGGAAGGAACAACTCTGTACTTCTAATTCTCTGATTTTCCTAGAGAAAAACTATACTGAAGTAGCAGGGGAGATTTAAGATATTTTTTTATAGAAACATAGAATCATTTAGGTTGGAATCATCAAGTCCAACCTTTGTCCAACATCTCCCTGACCCCCAGACCACGTCCCAAAGCACCACATCTACTCATTTGTTGAACCCCTCCAGGGATGGGGACTCCAGCACCTCCCTGGGCAGCCTGGGCCAGTCCCTGACCACTCTTGCATTGAGGAACTTCTTCCTAATGTCCAACCTAAACCTGCCCCGGTGCAACTTGAGGCCACCACCTCTTGTTCTGACCTCTCTCTGTCTCTATACTCTCATTGGCACCTAACTATAATTATGGAAAACTCCAAAGGTTTAAAGCACAAAGCACAGTTGCCTTTGTCTCCAGGAATCCTCAGAAGCATTTGATGATGTTGACATGGCCAACGCTGGCTTCTCCAAGGACTGTGACAGCATCTGCCCCTGCAAACACTCACCACAGTTGCAGCCACTCAAGTTTCACACACAAAACACTTCAGTTTCTTCATTAAATATTGTACTAAGGTCAGTTCCTCTCTGACAGCACACGTAGAAGATACTTTATTTGCATCATGCTGTACTTTTTTTTTTTAACAACAATGGTGATAAGACCAAAGGAGGATGTAGGTATTTCCTAAGAATTTCATCACATCACGTGCTTTGCTCATGGAACATATTTGAGGTCACGTTGAGTGAGTCACCAGAGAGCCCTGCAGGGAAAGTCACAGCCTGGTCCAGCTGCAGACAGTGGCTGTGTCACCATCACCAGCTCCTGGGGTTTGCAGGAAGCTCACCAGGTCTGGTAACATCTGCAGCACCAGTCACAGCAGCCCAGAGTTGTGTAACTGGCATGTCAGTGAAATTGGTCCAAACAGACCCAATTCTTCTGTTACATCAACATCATCAAATACTAGTTTTGATGCTACTGTCTCGAGATCTAAGGAAGCTAAATCAAGAGCAGTCTGGAGATCTAAGCCTGCTTCTCACACACGTGGCTTCCCAGAACAACAAACACTTTTGTTCCAGCTTCACCAGCAACATCTCAGAAGATCAAAGTTGGAAGAGATCTTCCTGTGTCCCCAGGCACGGTACAAGGACACGTTGGTCTGCACGAGGGAAAAGGAATCCTAATAATCCTAATATTCAGTATGACAGTGGGTGTATGGCAACCTGGGGAGGACTCAGTTACAGTCTCTAAGCACATATGAATAGTGGGAGGTGTCCCTGCCCGTGGCAGGGAGGTTGGAACGAGATGATCTTTAAGGTCCCTTCCAACCCTGACAATTCTGTGAGTCTATGAATTTGGGTGTGTTAAGTTTTGAAGAAGCAGAAGGAAACCTGGACATGGAAAAGGTTGATGACCACTAGGCTGAAAACCTTACTCTTCAAGCTTGTCTAAATCCTCTTGTGCTCCTTCTCCTCTCACCTAAAAGCCTCCAGACCACGTGCAACTTCAGACCACGTGCAAGCACAAAGGTCAGGACTAAGAGGGCTTCTCCCACCAGCCCCAGCACAGCCAATAAAGTGATGAAATGGGCAATGAAGGCACAAATAAAATACTGCAGAGAGCAGCCTATCGTTGTCTGACTCAGGAATGCTCAACCCAGCCCTAACTGGGAGGCTTTGAACACTCAAGTAAGCCTAATTTTAGGAAGAATGACCTAATCATCATCATCATTTAGCCATCCAGATTAAATTTCCATAGCTATTGCTGTTACGATGGCAGCCATAGGTATATAATTGAAATCAAGGCAATTCTCCTGCAGTTTTATAGAATACTTTACAATAAGCTTTCTGCTATAAAACAGAAAGAATCTGCTGAAAGCAGCAATAGATTTAAATACATTTGGAAAAAAAAAAAAAAAGATCTGTCTTACCACAATCATTTCTGAAGGCTCCAATATGATGCACTCGCATCCTCGTTTCCCTCCAGACTGCTTGCCAAAACTAGAGTGGGATGGAGGGGAAAAAACAAGCAAATGAGAAAGAATGAGATGAACAGCCTATTGTACCTTCCCAGCAATTAAAATAACTGGCAATGGTGCATGTTACAACAGCCTTTAAACCAAAAAAGGGCAAAGGAAAACTGATGAAAAGTATTGCGAGGAGAATTCAAAGCAGGTAATACCATCATTGTTTATTTTGTAATTTAATCAGCATCTCTCATCACAGCCTGAATATAAAGAATATTCTTTTGTAAAATCATTACTTCTTGCAGATATTCAAAATCCATTCTCAAGGCAGTTTGGTGTTGACAAAACATTAGTAGGTTGTAATTAAGTATTACATAGTTCTGTAAAATAAATAGACATGAATTCCAAAGTATTTCTTTGCATATAACATTTTAAATGAGAGTTCCCCTCAACTCCACACCACCCCTTCACCCTCCCAAAGGGGAGGACAGAGAACTTCTGCTCTACAACTGAGCTTTAACTTGTGATCTCTGTCCTGATGTTGCTTCTTGTACCATCACAAGGAGGGTGTCATCATGGGCTGCATTTAAGAAATATGACACAAATGCAACAAGATGTGCTGGGCAGTGTCATACAGCAAGTAAGGAAAGAGGCCAAAGCAACCTGATGTCCTTCAGCAGATCCACTCTGAAAGGCACCTTCAGGACACCCAAGAGCAGAGGGAACCAGCTCTGGAGAAGGTCCCATGCAGGCAGGTCTGAGGGTGCTGGAGCCACCAGCACAAAAGAGCTGAGCTAGATACTGCTGAGGGGAGAGTTACAGACCAACCACCTCTTAAATCACTTTATCAGTGGCTGCAGCAGCACCTAGAATTGAAAAGATCTGGCTCCACATACGTTTGTCTTCTCTCCAGACCTGGTAGGTGTGCTCCACCTACCCCACTCAACTGAAACCCATCCCATACAGACAGCAAATTAAATCTAATTATTAATCCAATGACAATAAAAATTCCCTTCTTGGTGGTGGCTGGATTCTGTGATCCCATGGCTTAGCAGCTCAGCAGTTGTAGCTGCTGTTACCAACCCCAAGTGCCACCAGCAGCCACGGTTTGACACGTAGCAGCAGGTGAAATAACTGAAGAAGCCGTTAATTCAGAGCTGAGATTCATGTGTGAATTAGGAAGAGGTTGAGACAAGTGTGGAGACAAATCCTAAAAATAAGTGGGTCAGCTCCATCTGCTTTCACTGAGGTTGTGCTTGGAAAGTACATCTCAAACTTCAGCCCCAGAAAGCATTTGAGTTACACACATGGTCACCTCGACAGCAAATATTCACTGAAATTCACTTTGCAGAAAGCATTTTAAAGCCTCATGTTTATAAACTGTGTGTTAGGGAGCACAAAATCCTTGTAGGATATGGGCACTTCCAGGAAAGGAATTTCAGCCACTAAACTGGATGTATTCAGGTGAAGCTTCAGATTATTCCAACAAAAATTCACTGTATAATCCAGCTAGGATTAAATATTACAGTGAACAGGGGCAGCTTAATTTGTCATGTTCTGATTTTGCTGATGGTCTACTCAAAATAAAATTTTAAAAAAATCTTTAAGTTACATGATTGCCACAGAACCACAAACGACAAGTGCAATTTTCTCACCCCATCCTATAGCAGGGCCAGAGCAGCCCAAGTTTCACAGGGAAAATCAGCATTTTCACACATCTATAGTAAGCAACTCAGAGCTAAAATTTTTCATGCCTCTCTCAGGCTTTTTCCACACTGCATGTGATCCAGGCATGACAGTCTTGTGCATTTGCAATACATGGAGAATGGCCCAAACTCCTCCCATTAGCACAACAAAGTTCATTTAGCTCAGGAAATACAGAAATGCCATTTTTGGGGTCACTTCAAGGCAAGCTCTAACTCCAAGGTAAACTGAAATATTACAATTTCTCCACAAACCAACTTGCCAGGGCATCATTTGCAGCTGCCAAAAAAGCTGAACATGTCCAATTCTTTCCCATGTAATAGAAAACTAGACAAGAGATGATTTTTTTCCCCAAAAAAACAAAATTCTAAAGAACAATGTGCAACTGGAAGTTTGTTTCTGTAGCTTTTTAAAACAGAATAATCATTAGTAAATAGATATTATTAGTAGTAAATAGATATTAAAAATATAAATAGATGCTAATGGTATTAGTAAAGAGATATTTTTAATATCTATAAATATGATAGATATAAATCTTTATTAGTAAAAGAGATTACTACTGTTGGACATCCTTAGGAGTTAGAGAAAAGCTACAATTTTCTGCTGCACAGTATTTTTATTATATAGCAACAATTCACCAAACTCCTGGAGGTTGAGGGAGGGTTGTTCCCTTTTGTTTTACATAAATATAGCCATGAAATGCCTGCCAAGCTCCCCTCTGCTTATGTTGCAGTATTTGCTAATTAAGTAAGGGCAGTAAATGGTAATGGTAGGAAGAGAACAGTGCTGGGAACAAAGGTCAAGCTCTTGGCACCATCTCTTGTGGTCCATCAAGCACTTTCCAACCACCCAACCCTCATGGAAGGATCAGGTTCCCCAGCCAGAACCCACCCTTCCAACCCTACAGAATCAAACCACTCGTAGTTACAAGTCAATAGGTCAAGTTTAATTATTTCCTGGTGCACATCATGGGATGGTTTATTGATTATACCACAACAGAGCTCCTCCAAAAAGAGGAGGCATCAGATGGGTTTTCATATGGGTTTTTTTCATATGGGTTTTCCCCAGCTATAACCAATTTGTCTTAAAAATACCGAATTTTAGCATCATTCTTAATTAATAAGTTTTAGAAACATGGATTTTAACTTCAATGGCTTATTCCATATTTTCCTCTAGCACACAAACATGCAGCTTCTCTATCAATGAAGAGGTTTGCTGACATCAGTATATTTCCTTAATCAATGATGTTGATTCCTAATTATCTTGTAAAATTACACAATAAAACGTTCAGAATACACAGAAGCTCAGCCCTGAAACCACCACTGGCCAGGGAAGACTTTTTCTTCAGTGGTAACATCCACTAATAAGACAATATTATTAGCAAATATGTCAGTAGAGATGTACATGCATGAGATTTGTCATTATTTCTTTTTTAATTACCAAAAAAAGGTGCTCTTATCTTGGAGCCCCTTCCCTGTCCTCAGTCCCTGCTCCAATTCCTCTTCCCATCCACATTCCCTTTTTCCTCAGAGTGTTTCCATCCCAGCACTAGCACTGCCAGCAGACTTTCAATACCAACAGCCAGAGCTGAATTAATTCATTTTAACAAAATACATTTATTGGTAGCACTCCCGAGTTGTTGGTTTATTTACTGACAAGTCACAGCCACCACTTAGAGAAGCACCCAGGGAAAACAGCACCTCAGCCAGAGCCACAGATGTGGCAGAGAGTAGAAAATCTATCCTGCCTTCAGAATCACTGGTTGTATGTCTCCAGCTGCCTTTCTGAAAGCAGAAATCATCTCCAACACTTAGTCACAAAGAGCTTTCAGCTATGAAGCAAACACACAAACTTTTATCCTAAGACTTCTGCAATTTTGGCAGTCACATGAACAGCAGGAAATTTAAAATCACAATTGTTTCAGCTCATATTACAATTCAGAACCTTATTGGCAACTGTAAATATGTCAAAAATTGTGTTT
Source organism: Brachypteracias leptosomus (assembly GCA_013401335.1). NCBI lineage: Eukaryota > Metazoa > Chordata > Aves > Coraciiformes > Brachypteraciidae > Brachypteracias > Brachypteracias leptosomus. The sequence goes on along the minus strand of VYZX01028647.1, from coordinate 89,084 downwards.
GTTGTATGGCAGAGTGGCCTGGCACACATGGATCTGGATCTTGGAAGGTGATGGAGGACAGCAACGTTCAATGGTAGAGCCATCAGGACTCAACTGGGAGAGACTGGGATGGAGATGGGGGAGAAGAGGAAGAGCAGAGGCTAAGGAGCACCAGGACAGTGTGGAAGCACTCTCAGGATTTAAGAGAGTTAAACGTGGAAAGGAAGTGATAGAGAGAGAAAAAAAGGCCAGTGTAGAATCATAGAATTGTCAGGGTTGGAAGGGACCTCAAAGCTCATCCAGTTCCAACCCCCCTGCCATGGGCAGGGACACCTCCCACTAGAGCAGTTGCTCACAGCCCCAGCCAGCCTGGCCTTCCAAATGTCCAGGGATGGGGCTTCCAGCACCTCTCTGGGCTTCAGATGATACATATGAGGTATAAATGTATTTGAAAACAAAGTTCCATATATCAGAATTTCAATTTCTTCTATTTTAGTTACCTTTAAACTGCAAACTGCAGGTCTCTAACCCTACATTCTGATTTACCAACATTGACAGCCCTGTAAAAACAGATTTTCCTGTGCTTCTGGTCCTTCCCATAGACTGAAACACTAGTAACAGTCACAGTAAATTGCAAAACATTAAAATACTGTAACTCATATATTAACTTAATGCAATAGAAGCTAAAATAACTTCAACCCAAGCTGCAAAGCTGCTGTTCCTCTCTCATTATGACAATTTTCTTGATTTGTGACTTCTCCTTTTACTCAAGAAGAGAAAGAAAAATGACTTGTTGAGTCATTGACCATCTCAAACTCTCAGGAAAAGACACGAGTCCCTTCTCAATAAAATCAGTGGTTTTAGCCAAGAAATGCACAACCTGAATAGGATAATAATTCCAATTTTTTCCACTTGTGAGATTTTTGGCAGGGCTGTTCCTGGATTTCTTGGAAGCTCAGAAAAGAGAAGTGTTTGTTTTTAATAAGACCACATCTTGAATGCTTCAAGACTTTATGTTTTCCCCTTGGAGGTTCAATTCTCACAGCTGTAGGAGGCTGTCATCCACACAATTGGCTTCAAAAGCTCCTCCAGGCCCTGGATATATTTCCTATGGCTAATCTTGCTGTGAGTAATCTCCTTCAAATATCCTGTTCACAGGAATTATCTTGATTAACAAGCAAGGTTAACACAAAGACTCTTTAACTTGCTGACAGGATTTTCCTTCCCCAAAATCTGTCAATCCTGGTCTTTCATCTCAGGAGCAGATTCTTTTCCTGCTCTGCCAAGTCTATTGACAAATCCACTCTCCAGGCACTAGATAGGTCACCTTGTACTTGGTTGAGCATCTGACAGAACTTTGTGACCCTTCCACCACCTAGCAGCTATTTTTCCTCATTACCCATAATAGAACCAGCTGTAATCTTGTGAACTAGCACTAAAAGCTCCATTTCGCCCCGTTTCTTCTTTTATTAAAGCACAAAACACCTTAATGATGCTCTCAAGTGACTTACACCTCAGGTTTAGCAAAACAATGACTCTAGCTAGCTAATAGCAGCTTGCCATGTCCTCACTGCTGAGCTTCAGTCACTCAAGGAGCAGAAAGAGTTCAACATCCAGCCTAGAGCTAAGCACAAGTGTGGTGAGGAGCAGCTGAGGGAGCTGGGGGGGTTGAGCCTGGAGAAAAGGAGGCTCAGGGGAGACCTTCTGGCTCTGCACAACTCCCTGACAGGAGGTTGGAGCCAGGGGGGGTCGGGCTCCTTCTCCCAAAGAACAAGTGACAGGACAGGAGGAAACGGCCTCAAGGGAGGTTGAGGTTGGAGCTGAGGAACAATTTCTTCCCCACAAGGGTCATCAAGGTCTGGATGATGCTGCCCAAGGTAGAGTCCCCATCCCTGGAGGGGTTTCCAAGCCACGGAGATGTGGTGCTGAGGGACAGGGGTTAGTGGTGACCTGGCAGGGATGGGGGAATGGTTGGACTTGATGATCTTAAAGATCTCTTCCAACCTAAGTTATTCTATGAAATTTGAGTGATGTACAAGGTGAAGCAGAGTATTACTCCAAGTACTCAAAGTATCACTTGAGCAAGGCCCAGCTCAAGCCATGGCACATCCCAACATTCATGGTGCTTCAGCTACAAGATGTGGTCAGCCTCCTGTCATACACTCACCAGAACCAGCATTGCTGGTCTCTGTTTTCTTGCTTGGCATAAAAATCATATATCTCACTAAACACAGCCTCCCACCAAAAGGTAGGAGCTATCTGATATTTTATTTTAGACCCAGAACTCTATACAAAACAGTTCTAGCACAGGAATTATTCAAAGAGCCCCCAAGCTAAGACAAACTCTCTTAAAAACTTAAAAAGCCAAATGAGACTTAAACCCCATGAAGTGCAGTATTGCACACACAGATTCCACCGTGCAGGGAAAGTGAAAGGGAACCTCACTCACATTAGCAGAACATTAGTTTGATAGTGGAAGAAATGAAAAAATCATTTTCAAATTATGAAAAATTTACAGTAAGATCAATATAAGAAAGCAATTATTTAAAAAAAAGATACCTTGCCTTATCTTAAATATTAATAAGAGCTTTACATACCTGCAAGGTGGTAAGAACATGGAATCCTTCATGAGCACAGATCCAGAGAGCAGTATGTACCAGCATCTTGCAATAGTTTCTGAGCTGTAAGAAAAGAAATCATTGATTCCTCCTTTCTTCTTACAAGAACTCAGAAATACACTGTCCAAAATGTTACTGCAGTCAAATAATGATCTACCAGTTTGATATGTGGACTGGAAATTTAAGCACTTTCATTGAACACTAGTAAGAATTAACTTTTTTAAAGCATTTACATCCAGAATGTTTCCTATGTCTTACAATTTGACACTTAAAGTTGACAATTTATTTTATTCAAATGAAATTATTACTTTTCAGTAAAAACATTTAATTGCAGTGAGAGTGAACATAAAGCTGGAGATACAGGAAAAGTTTTATTCTGTGCTGTTGATCAGCAATTCAACACGGGCAGTAACACTACCCAGACCTGGCAAGTGTTACAGATAAAACACAAGACCCAGGAGGTTCCATCTGAGCAGGAGGAGAAAGTTGGTTGGGGTGAGGGTGTTGGAGCCTGGCCCAGGCTGCCCAGAGAGGTTGTGGAGAGATTCCAAACTCTCCTGGATGTGATCCTGAGCACCCTGCTCTGGGTGAGCTCTGGAGCAGGGGGGTTGGAGGAGATGATCTCCAGCCCCTCACCATTCTGTGCTACCCACTGTGTGACCTAGGAGGTGGAATCTCACTCAGACTGAGCTGTGCTGGAAGATGTGCCTTGCACAGAAAGCTAGGATGGGCTGTTAGAGGATAAATACACCATAAACTATGTTAAAATATGAGGAAAAATAAAAAATAGATTTGCCTCCCAGCAGGAAACTAACAAGGATTCTAAGCTAAAGCACTAATTCTGCAATTTAAAAGAAAAGATGGTGTTTGAGCTCCATCACTCTCTGATTGTCAGGGCCTGTGGATGCAGCTGGTGCCAGCTCCAGGAGAAGAGTGCCACCTACTGAGCTGTCACCAGGGCTCCCAACCACCTTCGAGGTGACAGGACCTGCATTTTCATTGATCTCCTGTGTGCAAAGACATCTCTGTGGTCTGTGGAAGCCCTGCTGGTAATTCATGGGCACCTCTCCAATATCCACATCTCACTCCAGCTACAACCACCTCCTGTCAGAGCTTCTCAGCAGCCTGGGCAACCTTATACTTTGGGAAGGTTTCTACTTACAATGACTGAAGAAACAAGCAATACATTAAAATGTGCAAAGTTTGTTCACACTTCTACTGAAAAACTCCAACAAGGGGTTTGTACTCACCAAAAAAGAACCTGGTTGCCCTTGTACCTCTCATACCGGGCACTCGATGACATTATTCTGAGGGAGGAAGAGAAGTTTAATTTCAATTTGAATCCCCAAAGATCACAAGCCATTAATTGCCACATTTTAGTAGAATCACTTTAAGGCTCTAGGACCTCAAATTCAACTATTTTTTTGTTCTAGACAAAGGATGTGGCTCACCATAAAATTCAAATTACTCCGGTGTTCTTCATTACCCAGAGAGATAATACACAGCATGTTCTCTAAGCATTTAAATCACTCCCACTCCTTGCAATTACCCATAGCAACAGAACTGAAGGAGCTCAGATCCTTCCAACGCACTTTTTGTGCTTTGTTGGCCTCTCATTTTATGTATTCTGAGATCATCTGAATGTCTGGAGCATTGAAAAGCTTTTGTAATCCGGAGTTAACACGGGTGCTGTCTACACAGTCCTCTGCAGACAAATGGGAAGAAGCTCTGCCTTGGTTTTTAGCAAAGCTAATTAAGATTGGATCCCATGGCACATTATTGCAATGACCTGGAGTGCAGGTAGGCAAAAGCTTTGCTCATCTCCACAGAAACAGTCACAGACACCAGTTGTGTATCTTACCTTAGCTGATGTTCCCTGAAATGGGAGAGGATGTCCAGCCCATGAAGGAATGAATAGATAGTATTTAAGTCCTGAAAAGAGAAGAAAAACAAACAAAAAAAAAGACATGAGCAACTTCATTCACAGCATCTCATCACTTCAGTAAGTTACACAGGTTTAGGAGACATAATTCTAAGGACAAAGCCCAGATTAGTTGGTAGGTCAGGACACATGTAGACTTGAAGAGTGAAGTCCAACTGATGCATCAACACTTCCCTGAAGAAGGTTTATTAAAAATATCCCTGAAAATATTATCCCACAGCAGCAAGAGACGTGGAATAAGCCAAATAGGACAGTTCTGTTTGTCCAAGGTGAAAATTGATGAAACCCTGTCACACCTCTTTAAAAAGGGAATTTTGCAAACTAAGTTTAAGAGCAAAGAACCCCCATGAAAAGCTAAACCATGCAGTCCAGCCAATAAATATGGTGCAGAGAACATAGAAAAAGTGTTAGGTTTAGAGATTACAGGTTATCTAAAGTCCACATTAGATCTAGTTGGCAGCCCTCCTACACACTCTACTCCATGTGGTGCTCTGGGACATGGTCTGCGGGTCAGGGAGATGTTGGACCAAGGTTGGACTTGATGACCCTAGAGGTCTTTTCCACTTTAAATGTTCTATGGTTCTATCAGTGCCACCCATCAGCAGGACAGAAGCAAAAAGCTTTTTGAAGCAACGCTATCAAAACACAGATTATTTCACTTTAAAAGAATTGGCCTTGACCTAGCAGCTGAAATCCAGAGCTCCAGCTGTTGAAACTTCTCACAACACAGATTCCTCCTCAGGCAGGAAAATCCCTGTGCTGCTGGTGCTGACCACATGGCAGGGAAGAGCTCACTGGGGCCATTCATCACCTCTCTGGCTGTCCTAACAGGTGGGCTTCAGCTCCAGCCCCACACAACAGCAGCATTCTGCTCCACAGAGCAGCCTCCCCTTGGCAAATATGGTGTGAATGTCCAAGGGCTGCCTTTAGACAGTGTTTACAAAAGATAAATCAACAGGAATGCTGGCCCCAGAATTTACAATGGATTTACTTTAGAGAACTTCTCTGGCTTCCTCACCAGTGTTTGGAAATATAACGGGTGCAGACTTACACTGAATGAAAGGTCACAGGTAATTGCAGGCCATGGAAAACCAATAAACCCCTGATTTATTATTATTTTTTAAATGTCATTACCAAACCCCATGTAAATTAAACAGAAGGCCTGAATGCTTAAATCTATAAAGCACCCGTTTCACACACTCCAATCTCATTTGAATCCTCTGACTGTGAATGGCCATAAACTTGATTTTCTCAGGGAAACACCCAAAAAACCACTAGCTAAAAATCAGGCTCTAAAGACACCACTTGCTTGAACAGCAGAGCCTGTAAGAGATGCCTGCCTGGCAGATGAAGGGTCACCAAGGCATCAGCCACCTCTGAAGTTCAATCTTCAACAATGTCCAACCTCAGTAAGAGTTTATTGCTACCTCACCTGGAATTTATGAGAATTTATGAGTTTGTTTCATTCTGCTTCACCCTCTTCTCTCCCAATCTTTCATCTCTAATCCAAGGTGCAACTTTACAAAGCTTGGGATCAAGGATTCAATGGTGGTCTTGAGTATGGAGTTCTGAATACAAAGTTATCCAATCAACCACCACCAAATCCAGGCAGCACAACTGTAAATCACATTAAATGCTCCAAGTCCTCAAGAAGGTCCAAGAGACCTTCCTCTATGGTGTTAGAAGTGGGCCAGATCATCACAATGAGGAATGAGGATGAAATGACTCCATCAAGAGTAACTGTGCTCTTGACAAACAAACTGAAACCCTTGATGTGACCCCAGGCAGGTGTTCCAGGAACACACCAGCATTTGAAAACACCCAGCAGGAAATCTGGGCTGTTTCGAAGGAAAAGAAATAGTTCTGAAATGACCTCATAGCTGCAAATTCTGATAAATCTCACAACGAGCATCCTCAGCAACTGCACTGAGCTATTAGGGAAGCTGAGGAAACCATAAATCCCAGCAGGTTCCCTTCCATGCTGCCCAGAACTTTGTGTGCTCCATGTCAGATGGAAGGGGAGGCAGCACAATCCCCAAACATCTACATCCAGGCACGGCCACCCTGACCCATCCATGGGACAGCTGCTCACTGAAGTGGGGCTGGGACCCAGGGATCACAGAATCATTTAGGGTTTGGAAATGACCTTTAAGATCATTAAATCCAACCTTGTAGGGAAGAAATTGTTCCTCATCTCCAACATCAACCTCCCCTGGTGCAACTTGAGGCCGTTTCCTCTTGTCCTATCACCTGTCTCTTGGGAGAAGAGCCCAACCCCACCTGACTCCGACCTCCTTTCAGGGAGCTGTTGAGAGCAAGAGGGTCCCTCCTGAGCCTCCTTTTCTCCAGGCTCAAACCCAGCTCCCTCAGCTCCTCCTCACCACACTCCTGCTCTAGACCCCTCATCAACTTAGTTTCCCTTCTCTGGCCACGCTCCAGCCCCTCAATGTCCTTCTGGGAGTGAGGGGCCCAAACCTGACCCCAGGATTCGAGGTGCTTCCTCACCAGGGGGATGATCCCTGCCCTGGTCCTGCTGGCCCAACCCTTGCTGATCCAGCCAGGATGCTGTTGGCCTTCCTGGCCACCTGGGCTCACTGCTGCCTCATTTTCAGCCAGCTCTTGACCAACAGTCCCAAGCCCTTTTCCGCTGGGCAGCTTTCCAGTAGGCTCCTTCCATCTCCCACATCCCAATGAGACTGGGCTTCACAGACAGCCCAGACCCACATCAAACCTTCCATGAGGGGTCTCCAAGAATGCAGAGGAGCAGGTAGTGCTCAGTCACTCCAGACTTTTGCCCAGGGAAGGAGAAAAGAGCAGAAACCTACCCAGCAGAACCAGCACTTCAAAGCCAGGCAGAAGAAAGAGCTGGGTCAGCAAGTTCCAGACAGATTGCTCTCACATGCAAACCTGTCCCAAAGAGCCAAGCAGAACCTGTCTCTCAATTCCACCCCAAACACATTTAATTCCTGTTGCAAGAACACATGCTTGGCTCACTGGAGGCTCCCCACACCCAACCTGCAGAGGCTGCCAAGCCACCCAGGATTCCCTGGGTCACATCAAGAACCTGCTCCTTGAAGAAGCACAGAGGATGGGCCAGGGGGATTTTGCATTTTTCCAGTTGCCAGGATGCTTGTTTTATATGCTTGAGAGCAAGCAAAAATGTAACAGCTCTTCTAAAGACCTGTTACAGACCCAGCTGTATTAGCAATAACATATAATAAATACCTAATAGTCTTTAAGAGAAACAGACACACATTGCTGCCTTTGAAACCACTGTTAAACCATGTGGAAACAGCCTCCCAAATTCCACTGACTCCAAAAGAACATGAAATCTTCCAGGGGATGGAGCTGCATGGTTGGAAACTGCCACAACCTCTATTAATATTTTTTTCTAGAGAGTTGCTCCCTTCTCCTCAGTGCTCTGACCAAGCACCAAACTGGAAACAAATTTCAGCAGAATCAAGCACTCATTCAGTATCAGTATAAGGGATTTAACACACTCTTGGACTGAATTTGTCTGCATTAAATTTATTTAAAGTGTCTAGAATTCAGTAAAGCACAGAAGTAGTTCTTGGAGCTGTAACCAGGGGTTCTCCTCCAGCCTGCTGCCTCTACTCTCCTCCCAGTGATTCAGCAGGCTGCACACACAGATTGAATGCAGCTTTTCTTAGGGCTCCTGTCAGGCTCAATACAGACTTTGTCACCCTCTGGGGGTGTGGCACAAGAGAGGAAATGTTACTCAGCATGGCTGATGGGTTTCATTGCTTCCCTTCCTGTTGCTTCATATCCAAGGCTGGAATTTGGGCCGTTTCCTTCGCTCTCTGCTGAAGGCCAGTTGTAAAAATAGCACTCCCAAATTCCTTCCTGATCCTGTAATACCAGAAATAACAGCACAGAAATATGGAATCATGGAATCACAGAATGGGTTGGGTTGGAAGGGACCTTAAAAGCTCCAGCCCCTCTACAAGAAGCAAGGACATCTCTAACTAGAGATGTTCAGAGCCCCATCAAGCCTGACCTTGAATGTCTCTAGGGATGGAGCTTCCACCACTTCCCTGGGCAATCTGTTCCTGTGATCAATCACACTCATATTAAAGAACTTTTTTCTAATATCCAACCTTTTTCTAGCTTAAAACCACCACCCCTCATCCTGCCAAACATGCTGAAGTTCTCTGATCCACATCTTACCTATCCAGTTATCTATACAGCAGATTCCCCACCCTTAGCTGTGCTGGTTGGAGGAGCCCAACCCACCCACCCAAAGCCAGATGACACACACCACCAGCTCCCCCTGACATCACAGGAGGAGTGGTTGGCTATGGTTAAACGTGAGTAGTAGAGGACACAGTTTCTTAGCCAAAAGGAAGATGGAGCTGAACCACAAAGCATCTCCTCCTTCTTAATTATTAATCTCTCTGTTCAGTGGCATAAACATTTTACTTCAATGAAAGACCAAATGAACATCAGCTCAGGACTCCTCACTTGAGGGACACTTCTGAAAGTATCCTCCTATTTAGCTGGAAGCCATTTAAAAATAGAAAAAAAACTATCTAAATACAAGCACTAAGGCATTGTTGGGGAGGAGAAAGGATGGATTAGTCAGCCAGTGAATGAAAATGTTCTCAGAAGACTTTAAGGAAGTATCTGGCACGGAATGCCATAGTTGAAGTAGTGCTCACAAGGAATGAGAGGTCATCGTGCCATCTAAGAAATGCCCCCAATTCCCAAGCTCAATGGAAGTACCTCTCAGAACACACCAGCAGCAAACCCCTGTGTGATTTGAAATCACTGCCTGAGACTGCACCCAGCAACACTTGTATGAAATAAACTGGTCTGGCTGCTTCAGAGCCATATTCTATCATTCAGTAAGAAGAGTGTATATTCCATGCAGAGGTTTTCCATCTCTGGTAGCAGGGGATGGTTTTCTGGCCTCAATTGCCAGGCCAGGCTTGCTGGGGCTCTGAGCAGCCTGCCCTAGGTAGAGACGTCCCTGCTGGTGTAGGGAGGTGGGACCAGATGAGCTCTAGAGGTCCCTTCCAGCCTCAAACATTCTGTGATTCAATGATATCTCCACAACCTCCTGGTGCCTCA
>VYZX01028647.1:60551-78913 GCA_013401335.1 Brachypteracias leptosomus | reverse complement strand
TTTTCTAGCTTAAAACCACCACCCCTCATCCTGCCAAACATGCTGAAGTTCTCTGATCCACATCTTACCTATCCAGTTATCTATACAGCANAAGAAATGCCCCCAATTCCCAAGCTCAATGGAAGTACCTCTCAGAACACACCAGCAGCAAACCCCTGTGTGATTTGAAATCACTGCCTGAGACTGCACCCAGCAACACTTGTATGAAATAAACTGGTCTGGCTGCTTCAGAGCCATATTCTATCATTCAGTAAGAAGAGTGTATATTCCATGCAGAGGTTTTCCATCTCTGGTAGCAGGGGATGGTTTTCTGGCCTCAATTGCCAGGCCAGGCTTGCTGGGGCTCTGAGCAGCCTGCCCTAGGTAGAGACGTCCCTGCTGGTGTAGGGAGGTGGGACCAGATGAGCTCTAGAGGTCCCTTCCAGCCTCAAACATTCTGTGATTCAATGATATCTCCACAACCTCCTGGTGCCTCAGACATCTTTTGATGACCATGCCACAGGACTCCTGCCTAAGCTCTGAACTTTACACATACAAACAAGATATACTGTGTTTTCCAAATGAGAAAACATCACTCTAGTTATCACGGTATCTTTATACAGGAGAAAAAGAGGTTTAAAGGGACTTCACTTCACCCTTCTGTAAACCCAGGAAGCAATCACAATTGACACCATCAGTTAATACCCACACAGCCACAAATAGGAAACTACAATCTGGCTCCTGTTTCTGCAGACTGTCAGAAGTAACACTTGCACACTTGGATTTTTATTTTTCCTCTCCTGTAAAAGTAGCAAGAAGTCTCTCAATGGGGCTGACACCAGCTTCCTTATATATTATTTCCTTATATCTCCTTATAACTTGCACACAGGGCTACAGGCACACACTTAAGAATCACATTCCACTCCTAGGAATAGAAGTACTCAATAAAATCTGGAAAAGCCAGGTCTTGTTTAAGAACAGAGGCCTCAGAACCACTATTAGAGTTTATTTACAGGCTGAAAGTACCTCCATTCAGTAGAGTCCTTCTGAAAATAAAAAAAAAAAAAGCAAAGCATTTCTAAATGAAAATAAAAACAAAATATTTTTCTACTCACCAATAGCTCCCCACACCCAATACAGATAAACACCTTCCACCTAAGAACCCTGGGCTATGTTGATATAAGACTTTGGTAGAAAGAAAAACATTTGAAGGAATGAGGGAGGGGAAATTTTGTCTTATTTTTACTGCTGTTTCATCACACCAAGTCAGCATTTCTGGAACTCTGACTTTGCTGGAGGAAAAAAAAACCCGAAACTTCCTTTGGAAAAGCTGATTTTGCAGAGTAAAATACCAAGGGCCCTGAACTGGGGGGACAGGAACATCAAATGTCACTGCTTCAAAGCAAGCAGCTCATGGAGAGGCTGAATATCTGAAGCTCCTTATCACAGTTCAGAACCAAAGTACAGCTATAAAAAAAAAAGATCTTCAAATAAAACATTACCATAAAGTTCCCAGATGCTCATTACTTCATTTTAAAATATCTTTTAGACTTAATAAGCAAAAACACTGAGCTCCTGGAGCTCAATAGGATGGGAAGCTCAGAATATTCAATATATCAACACTTACATCTACCAAAGAGCAGGGGTTTATACCAAATATTTTTCAGTAGACCATAAAAGCAGCCTCCTTACCCAGGCTTTTGAAAAATCACCCAAAATCAACATGCAAAATAGGCAATTTCAAGCTTCCAGTTCAATCAGTGCTTCTCTAGTTGAGCTGTTGACTGCCTGGCAAAATGAACAATCTCCCTTCCAGAGGAAAAGCACCCATCAAATAGCAAGATTTCAATTAAGCCTTTTGTGTCCTAACTAACTCCAAAAACTTGCCTGATTCACAAAACCTCCCTGCTCTTCAAAGAGGAGCAGGCAAGAAAGTACCAACATCTGAAAATTCCTTTTATGAGTAAAAAGGAGTTATAGTAGGAAAGGTCAGAACATCAAAACGCTAAGGAAAAAAAAAAAAACAGATTATTAAATAAGAAATTTGGTACAGAAACCTGGTGAGGAGGAGAGAGGAGGTGGAGGATGAAATCCAAAGGTCAATTCTATGCTTATCAGCAATGACAACTTGGGAGTGTGTCTGCATGCACCTTAGTCATGGTGAAGGTCTGAGTTCATCACCTAGATGTGACTTTGTTCCTCCTGTAGACAATGTTCCAGTGTGTTCTCTTTCCTCTCTCTTGGACTAGAGCTCCACTGGAAATTCAAAGTACTTTTTATTACTCTAAACAAGCTCCTATTCTACAAGATCAGCCCTGGGCTAGAGGCTGCAGGAAGGCACAGAGGTGTCTACCCACCACAACCTGGTCCCACAGACATGGCAGGGAAGAACGAGCCACGTAGAGCGATGAGATGGGCAGACAGATAAAGGGGCAGACAGAGCTAATAATACATACACACAAAGGCAGGAAGATGTGGGATTCTGCAAACCATTACTGCCAGTTTCCCCTCCCAAAGCAAGCACCAAGCAACCACTGCTGCACATTTTAACACACAGACAGAGGGTTTCCTCACTCGTTTTCATCATGCTTTGCCCAACGTACCTTTGGGGTAAGGAAACGTTACTCTCGAGGTCCTGCAACTGTCCAATAAATATCTCAAGAACAAAAGACTAACAGAACAACACTTTACTGCCATTTGTTTCCACCTTAAATGATCTTTATACAAGGGGTAAGAATGTTGTTATTTTTGTAATGGTGAATTTATGATCCTGCAGCAGATAACCCCGTATTTCTTTGTGAATTCCGGCATCAAAGATGGGGAAATGAAGTCCTGCCTACTAAGGAACAGTGAAGATAAAATGAGATCTCTTATCAATGTTGTGACTTGAGTTACCCCACTACAAATCTAGGAAATGGAGAGGAACAGGGTTCTACAAACTGTCCAAATGTCTTGGTGCATCAGGAAAATATTACAGACATCACACACCACTTCCAACTAAAATATTCTGTATTTTCATTCAACACTGATGACAAACCAGATCTATCCCAGTGCTACATCAGAATGCAACCACAGCAACACTCTGAAAATTGACACTCTTGACACTGCTTTAAGCTCTACTTTTATATTTCTCACCAATACCTGTGCCATAAACCATGAGGAAGCTTATGGGTCCAAACTGAGGAGATACAGCCCACGTATACATCTTGATCTAGCAGGTTAACAGGCTTCAAGTTCAAAAGTAAATCAACATAAATGTGAGAGGTGCAGACACCTGTGTGCTTCCCTAGCAATTGTAATTGATCACTGATGCATAATGTTACAAAGGGAATAATTCTAATTAAGAAAATTAATCACTTCAACGTTAGAAGCAACAAATGAAGGTACTCTCAACCAGGAGATAATATTGTTCCTCTGGAATTTCTAGCTCTAAATCCTTCAGCCTCCCCACCAGACACCCAGCTTCCCAAAGTGCCACAAACTTGATGACAAGCATCCACAGAATTCCAGCCAAGATGCAGATGCCTTCACTCCATACTACATCAAATAGGTGCTAAGTGATCACATGTGAGACGTGGGCTACGGGTTGGGTTGTAGGGTATGAGGTGACATGGAAACCTCTTCTACTCCAACCAGCCATTCCATCCTTAGGGAGACCAAAAACTTTAGAGGCTGTAATTACCTTTGAATACCAACCCAAAACGAGCCAATCTGAACTTTCTCATTCCTCTGAAACCCTGATCAAGGCTAATTTGTAATGCAACACACCAGAGGTTCCCCAACACCTCACCCTTCCAGTGTTCTTCAGCCACAGCCTCGATGGAGGTGTAATAACCCTGATTATTTTAAACAAATCACTGCTTCATCTGAGAAGACAACTCCTCTTTTCAGAGAGCAACACTACCATTATTCACTGAAGACTAAAAAAACCTGAAGACTAAACTTAATCAGAGTATCAAAGCCAGGTTTATAGGCAGCAGTGCAATGCCTTAAATCAAGACTCAGCCTTTTGACTCAGCAGCTCCCATTAAAGCAGAAGATCCGTGCAGGGTGATGAAAGGCAAAGTCTGGCCCCAGCAGCAGAATGCTGCAATAAAAGATTACACCACCACCATCTCTGGGCACTCACACATGTGACTATGGACACGGAGAACAGACACCCCAGAGCCCAGCCCAGATCTGATGAGGGACGGAAGGAGCTGGTGTCACCCTTCAGACATTTTCACATGAATACTGGAAATTCAGACACCTCTGCTGTGGGTTTTCTTGGAAAGCAGCTCATTTACAGCATATGAGCCTCTCCTTCAAGCAGCCAGCCCACTCTGGTAGTTCCCAGGTGAACTCTGGACAAAAGTCAGGAGTGGAAGAGCTGTTATCTAAAGCTGTTTGCTTTATTGCCTAACCATTCACAACTGGGAGAGATATAGGATTATTTCAGTTAAAAATACATTTGACTAGAGCATGGGAAAAAATCAACTCAACTTTACTGTTGGCAACTCTGAACTCTTATAGAATCGTTTAGATTGGAAAGGACCTCTAGGATCATCAAGTCCAACCTTTGTCCAACATCTCCCTGACCCTCAGACCATGTCCCAAAGCACCACATCTACTCCTTTGTTGAACCCCTCCAGGGATGGGGACTCCAGAACCTCCCTGGGCAGCCTGGGCCAGTGCCTGACCACTCTGTCAGTGAAGAACTTCTTCCTAATGTCCAACCTAAACCTCCCCTGGTGCAACTTGAGGCCATTACCTCTTGGCCTTGGAGAACAGACCAACACCTGCCCCTCTACAACCTCCTTCCAGGTAGTTGTAGAAAGCAATGAGGTCTCCTCTCAGCCTCCTCTTCTCCAAGCTAAACAATCCCAGCTCCCTCAGGTGCTCCTCATATGACATGTTCTCCAGATCTCTCACCAGCTTTGTTGCCCTTCTCTCTATGACTTTCAAATTCTACATAGCCAGATTTGCTGGATTTGAGAGACCTAAACTAAGTGCAAGGGAAATTCTCAGCTTTTCTTAATAAACATGATTGTGATCACCTCTGACAGGTCATGATAGGTCTGCTCTACTCACAATCCCCTTCTTTTAGCTCATGGGTGTGAGGGGAAAACAAAACTAAACCAAGTTCCTCTCCTGAGCTGTGAACTCTCCCCAGCAGAGCAGCCAAGCAGAGGCGCCAGGCTGACATGGTAGGCTAGGACAGGACTCAAACCAGGAGAGCTGCCTGATGGTCACACCAGCTGGACTGGGACCCTTAACTCCTGTACTAAGACTGCCCAGTTAGGAAGAACCAGTGCATTTTGAAGACTCCACCAAACATCTTGTAAATCCCCTACAGTGGCATCTGGGAAGAGTTTGCTGAAGGAAGCCTTACCACCCAACAGAGATGGAAGCACCAAGGGTATCTACATGGGGTCAGCAGTCTCACACAGGACTGCCAGTTTCCTTCCTAATTTAAATGGGAAACAGGAACAGAAACTCCTTCTGCAACACTTGGAAAGACCACTTCAACTTAGCCAAACCACCACAGGCTACTGTAGGGCGGACAGAACCCTGAGAACATTGGGTAAAGTAAATCAGATTTAAGTAGAATATCCTTCTGAGATGACCCACAGTATCTAGTGGACACCAACAAGCAGGATCCCTTGTGGCAAGGGCATAAAAACCCTCCTGGAATCAATGTGCAACAGCCCAAGTGATCCCATCACCTTCTAAAGCTAAATCCACACCAGTTTAGGAAGGCAGATCTCACTCTCCAGCTCTTCCAAATGCAAATAGTCAAGGTGAAGAACATCACAACAGCTCTGGAGCTATCTCTTAGGAGGAATTCATACTTGGTCAAAAGGCCAGCACACCACCACAAGAATTCTTTCCCTCCAGACCACAGGGGCAAACATTTGAGTCTCATCATTAATCAGTCTGTGGAGGCCAGACTGCTTAATTGTCAATGCTTTAATCAGGCACAGAAAGATTACAAAGTGTTGAGTCCCTTAGGGCAGTTATTTTGGTTCTATTCAGCAAGAATCTGCTGGACTCTCTTAACATGCTAAAAAGATAACCAATAATGAGCAGAGCTAAGGAACCTAGAGAAACCAGATGCAGAATGCTAAATCATCTCTACGTGCTTCCCTCAACCAAGGGTATTTCCAAAATATTGCACTGAAATCACCAAAAGAGGAAGGAGGGTGTAGTAGAGCTTCACCCAACAAAGGGAAACCCTCTCCTGAGCTCTTTGGAACAAGACCACCTCCTAGGTGGAGAAATAGCTTGTTTGGCAATACTAGAATGAGCAAAGCCATCTGGCAATGGCAGATCTCTTACATGGAAGGACATCAGAGCTTTGGGCAGCTTTTATAGACCTCTTCTTCAATCCACTTCTCAATGAACACTGATTTCTGCCCGTGCTTGGAGAAACCCTGCAAAGTGGAAGTTTATCCAGAACCCACGGGCCTCAGAAACACCGAGACCACCACAAGCCATCTTTTAATGCCAAGAGATTGAAGATCACCAGCTCTTCACACCAGCAGGGCTCCACACAAGGGTTATTAGATGGTGCCACACCACGGGGCAAACACCAGCAGCACATAACCAAAGCCTGAGGAGCAGAATGTCAGGGATGCTGAAGCTGCTTAAAGATACTTGGCTTCCTCCCTCTGCTCCTCAGAAGCTGTGCCTGACAACCAGTGGGCAAAACCTGGGCACTTTACCCCCAGTTTCCCCCCACAGCACACAGAGATGCACATTTGTTAGGACTGAGTATTATTTCCTATTTATTTGTGCTATATTTTCTATTTATTTGTGATATAAACAGACACAAAGTGACACGAGAATGGGTTTTGTCAAAACAAACATTACAGGAAAACTCCCCTGCAAAGCTTATTTTGGATAAGTCTTGGAACACTACCTGAAGAGATTTTATTTTTAAAAAATACTCATTTTTTGTTTACAATGACTTCTTTAATCAGTATGGTATTTTGAGGCTTTAATACTATTTCTACGAGGAATTTAACACCTACACGTCTTGACTCTCCACCCTTTGCAGTTCTGGAGAACAAAAGCTGCAAAGAAATGTATTTTTCCTTCCATTTGGCAATTTCTCTGAATGTCATGTACTTGCAGTTCTCTCCCACCTCCTTCCACACCCTCTTCTCGCCCTTCTTCACTATTCTGATTTCTCTAAGGAGCTCCTACTGCAGGGTCAGGAAGGAGGCACTGGGCTTGCCTTTTAGCTCTGTAAAATACACCCTTACTACTTAAGATAGCCCTGAAATTCACAGTTTAAATTCAGATAATAGAATAGGAAACAGGTTTTTAGAGAAATGGTACATTACACATTTAGATTTTAATTATCAGTGAAAGTTTTTAGTGATGAAATTAAGTGCATGACCCCACTGCATGGAGAAAGGTACCTACTAAAGGAAATAAACCCCAATAAAGAATTCCAGGACTCCATCATCATTCCTGGTTTCACTCTCAGAGCTGTCACAGCTGCCATTAAAATGAAAAACCAGTTTTTCAGGAACAGTAGTTGGAAGCAAGGACAGGAAAAGGCATCTTAGAGCAACCACACTTCACAGCTCCCTGGGAGATGACTGGGAAGCCACCACCCCCATCCACTCTAACCACACTTGCTCCTTAACAAGGTTTAAGGTTCTTATGAAGCTTATTATCTTCTGCAAAGGGCCAAACTGAGCTTGATACTGGGAAGTCACAGGTACTAGATTACCTGGCGACCAGTTTGACCCTAGCAGACTGGAGTGCAGACAGGGAGATGCTGCAGCCACTGCCTGCTTGCTGGTGATTACTGCAGCAGGATCTCCAGGGGTCTTCTGGAGCATTAAGAGCCTTACGTAACAACGATGGTCAGAAGATCCAGATCAGTGGAACAGGTTGCCCAGAGAGGGGGTGGAGGCTCCATCCCTGGAGACATTCAAGGTCAGGCTTGATGGGGCTCTGAGCAACCTGCCCTAGGTAGAGACGTCCCTGCTTCTTGTAGAGGGGTTGGACTAGATGAGCTTTGGAGGTCCCTTCCAACCCAAACCATTCTATAATGGGAGTCATTTTTCAACCTAAACCCACTGTCACCCTGACATCAGAGTTTAGAGAATTACGCCTGGAAATATTTGATCAATAATAATGCAGGACCTAATCTGCAAAATCACATCTGCTGAGCCCTAAATCCCACATTTGCTGTGAAGATTATCACCAAGCAAGCTGCTCTGATCTCTGCTCTTTAGTTACAGTGGCCAACAGCTTGAAAGAGATCTGTAAATACTATCTGTGTAAGCTTCCAGCATGCTCTGATAACCACCCAGAGAAAACAGCCACTTGCTGTTTTACAACAACATCCCAGATACAAAAGATCTGTTGACAACTATATTGTCGGGCCAGAAAACCCCAGAACCACCAACTGCATCTTCTCCAGACAGCTCCTTGGAACAAAAGATAAATAAAAAGAGCAGGAAGGATGCACATCCCTTTCAGGACATGCTGAGAGCCCCCTGAGAGTTTGCTGCACATTGAGGCATCCCAAGGAAGATAAACCACAGTGTTGTCAGCCCAAATCAAAGGAAAGGCCACCAGAAAGACCAGCCCAAGAGAACAAGTCCTCCACGGACCACCAGAATCAACTGTCGGGGTGAGCCATGGTGTGGGAGCTCTTCCTGGGGGCTGCTGTTGGGATAGATCAAAAGCATGAGGTGGTGAGAGCTTTTTGCAAGCCCATGGGTAGCACCGGCAACAAAATCCTTCTCCAAACACAACCAGCTCTTGTCAGAGGTGAGGCTGCAACACCAAACCTCCTGGACCTGAACTCAGGGTGCCAGAACCCTGGCCCAGGCTGCTCTGTGAAAGAAGATTGAAGGGCAAGAGACCTGGAGAAGACTTCATGCTCTGAGAAAGACGAGGAACTTGATATATGCCAGAGATGTTGGATTACATCTTCTTACCTACACTCACACCAGAGTCTAATTCCTTTAGCCAACAACCAGCACTGAACCAGGAGACACAGTGTTCATGAACCCAGAGCTGGAGTATCTCTCTGTACTGGGATTGTAACAGAATGAGAAGTGGAAGGACCAAAACAAAGCAATAAAAAACCCCATCAAACCACACCTGGTAACAGGGGTTTCAGACAAAGCTGCTCCTACACATACCAGACTCTGGGACACATTAAAGCAGGGCACAAAATACTCCAGAACATTTCTTTTAAGCCAAAAACAGCTCTTCCAGGGGGAAGGTGCATGAAGACATCACCACCTGCCACCACTAACCAGGAGAAGGTTCTCTCCTGATCCAGAAGCAAAGGTCCTACAAGCACCCTCTAAACCCAGCGAGCTCAGAACTAGCAACACATGCAGATCACGACCATCTATCTTCCTCTAATACATGTCTTAGACTATAATTCCTTTTAAAATCCTGATTTTAGATGTATCTTCCAGAAAAAGTACCTAAAAGCCACACACGTGGGTGTGCAGCTGACACCCACAACACTCACAGAAAGTAAGTGACACCAACACACCAATTACAAAGCCCAAATGTTTTGTTCCTGCTTTTGTTGTGGTCCAACTTCCTTCAAATTAACCCCAACAAGCAGCAGCAAGTCAGATGAGGCAATAGGCTCTGCCTTGGTGTAACTACACACATGAGATACCCTGTGCTCATCACACTTGAGGAGGATGTTCAGCAGCAACAATCCCAGCAAGTTTTAGACTCAAGAAGTGCTGGAAGCCGCAAGACCAGGCAACATGTAACCGTGTTCATCAGATTTATTAGGATCATTCCTCAAGCTCCCCAAGGCTTAGACTTGTAGCTCTGGCTCAGCTAGACCTACCTGCACACTCTCTTCTCCTGCTAAGCTGGACTTTGAGACAGGAGCACTACACCTTCCAAAAGGCCAAGCCAACAGCTGAAGATGTCCACTCCTGTCCCATAACAGAGCCACATTCCTGCTCACCACTTCATTTCCATGGATTACAACTGGAAATGCCACTCAGCAGACAAACAAGGATGGTGGAGCAGCTTTTCACCTCCCCATGCCTGGCTTTGTGACTCACCCAGCACCAACCCTGAACTTTCTGCAAACAATGCCCATACACATGAGCCATTGTCCACAGAGTTATTAACAGGCTCTAATTTGATCTTCTCTTTAATACATCCATGTTCTGTATAGCAGAGTGTGCACTACATGAAATTAATTTGCATTAGTCATGACCCAAGAGCAGCAGTTGGGAATCAGAAATGAAGCATCAAACTCAGCTGGTTCTGTCACTGAGCAGAGTGAAACAGGCAGGAGGAAAAGGCCAGGGCAGATAACCCATAATAACCCACCCAAAGAGCATCACTTGTCACAGAGACAACATCTGTGCACATCTGCTCCTAGAAGGTTAATTCCTACACCTACTTCAGGGCAGTCACAATATTTCCTTGTTTCCATCCGAGTTATTTTACTCCTTTCCCTCCTGCCCAAATTTTCCTTTCCAGGACACTCTTTAACCCACAACATGAGTTAACAGGGACACAGACTCCAAACCCAAAAATCTCACCCCCCCCAGCAACATTCATGCTATTTTTTCTACTTAAAGTTTTTTGAACAGGGAAACTTTGTCAGACAGACTCTAAATTTAAAAAAATAAATAAAAATCTATTTGTTAATGACACTTTAGTAAACCCAGTGTATGTACTCAAAGCTAAAACACTGCCCTGAAACCTGATTTATTTGGTTGGAACCATGAATTTCTATTTGACTAAAGTCAACAGGCCTTAACTGTAAAGAAAGCTGGAAAAAATATTTATTCCTGTGACCCATAGTGAAGTTTCCTTGCAGGTAATTCCAGCCAGACAACAGCTGCCCAACAGCCAGACCAGAAACCCTCCCCTGTGAATGTGGTACCTTGTCCAAGGCTCAACTTAAGGGTTTTTTGTGTCTCTGAGACATAAATAATCAAAAGACCAACATGAGCAACACAGTCAGTCTTGCTGCTGAAAGCACAACAAAAACGAGCTCAAAAAACTGGTCAGAAACAAATTTAAACCCCCCTCCTAAAACAGACACTGAAGCTCTTATAGGGGAATATTTATATATATTAACATTTGCCTAAAAACTGGTAAAGGCTCCAATATTGTATTTTGGTTCAGTTGAAACAACAGATGGATTTTATTTTTCAAGTGCAACTCATTTAGGGCTGATTTCAGCTTCAGAAAGTGTGTTGGACTTCACTTCCAACTAGTGATAATCTGCATTATTTGGGTACTCAAACATATGGCAGGTTGTTGGGTGCTTCTGGCCAAGAAACAGGACAAGCAACTGCACATCACAAGCACATGGCAAGGAGAACATCTGTGGAACAGCCACAGCCCACTGATTTTAAGTAAGACTTTAGTTTGTGTCAGTCCTACAATCAGCTACAGATTAGTAATGCAACAAGAAGTTAATTCTGATTATCCAGAAGAGAGGTTTGACCCTGCTTGGTCTCAGGGAGGGGGAAATCACATTGTTCCATCATACCACATACATCACATCCTTCCAGTATCTGAAGGGCCTTCAAGAAAGCTCAGGAGGGACTTTTCACAAGGGCTTGTAGTGATAGGATGAGGGGTGATGGCTTCAAACTGGAAGAGGGGAAATTGGGAAGAAGTTCTTCACTCTGAGGATGGTGAGACCCTGGCCCAGGTTGCCCAGGGAAGCTGTGGATGCTCCATCCCTGGAGGAGTTCAAGGCCAGGTTGGATGGGGCTTGGAGCAACCTGGTCAAGTGGGAGGTGTCCCTGCCAGGGCAGGGGGGTTGGAACAATATGACCTTTAAGGTCCCTTCCAACCCCAACCATCCTCTAATTTTACCTGCACTGATGTTCACTAAGACTGCACCAAACACTCCTCAACTGGTATGGAATAAAAGACTGAGCTGTGTCTACCAAAGAACATCATTCTTCATCATCCCAGAAAACAAGGTGCAAACAGAAAGTTTATGAAAATGAAATTATCAGGAGGTATTTCAGGGAAGCAGCACAAGAGTTTGCATGTTCAGCTTTATCACAGGAAAACCACAGGTCTAATTGAGATGAAGACTCACAATACTACGTTATATTAAGAAACAGAAGAATAAAAGAAAACTTCTCACCCAAAACACTCTTATAAGACAAAATAGAGGAAAAGGGAAGCACTAAAATCTTCCTAACCCCCCAAGCTGGCAGCTGAGGAGATGCAGCTCTCCCAAAGCTCCAAGGCTTGTCAGACAATCCACCAGGATTGTCAGCGCCGTATTTATCATGAGCTTAAATACATTCATTTAATAAGCACTTTGGAGAAAATGTGGTTTGGTTTTACCTTCAGCTGAAAGCTGTGTGGCAGGGGAAGCACGGGAGGAGGAGGAGAGGAGGTTTCATTAAAAGTAATAAAGAATTTCAGGACCTGCTCCATGAACAAAGAAACAATATTCAGCTTCTGAATAAGACTTAAACAATCTCTTAAGAGCTGTCAGGCCCCGTGTCACTCCTCAGGTACTATTGTGCTGAACTTTCATTTTACTAGGTGGCTATAAAAAGGTTTTACACCACATTTTAGTTAGAGACTAATCTAATATTCAAGAAAACCTCACAATTCTAGGTCTTTTCTAGCCTTAGATGCTAGAATATGGTGTGAACCAGCAGTGCATCCACTCTTGCTCCTTCCTCTAAAGTTGTATTTACTCAACATTTTTCTAATAAAATAAATCTCTGATTGTTTTAGTCACCCTGCACAGAAATAACCCTGCATCTCTCACCTCCTAGGACTGCTTATAAAATATTCATGGTTGTATTACAGGGGTACATGTTCTTCTAACTGTAAATAATAATTGTCATCCTATGAGCACAGGAACTATCTGCATAAGGTACACAATGACCCAGCCAGGAATTTATTAGGAGTAAATTGCAGGCATGTCAGAACGTGTTTACAACCCCTTTGGTTATCACCCTGTGATAACCACTACATTGACTTTAGCCTCTTCCAACTTCCAAGCACAGTCACATGCAAGGACAGAACAAATCTCTGCAGAGTAAAGGATAAAAGTTCCTTAGCACTGGGCTCCTCATCCTGGAGACACAGTCTGGGGAGGTTCTCTGATAAAGACACCAAAGCACAGGGCTACAGAAGAACTTTGAGTGATTTACACCCCAGGGAACTGCTGGTTGTCTTCAGGTTGAGCTCCATAACCATCAGATAAGTCTTAGAAAGCATCAGCTGTAGGAGAATGAAGCACTAACAGGAAAAAAAAGGGAAGGAAAACGCAAGGAAGAGGTTAGGTGGTAGAAAATTATGGCAGGAGTCAGGTTTCCATCACTCCTTCCCTGCTTTGGAGGCCCACATACTAAGAGTAAGGAATTTTTATTAAATACAAGCCAGCATCTGCAACTTCACTCCATCCCAATTTCTTTCTGGCTTTAAGATAATTGCAGGGATCTCCACTTCTGCAAGGATTCCACAGTTTCTGTCACGTTCAAAGGCCACCCAAAACCTGCTGTCACATTAGCACTGCTGCAAGCTCGCTGCAAACTACAGGAACAACAGATTTGAACAAAAGCAAATCCCCTGCTTCACCTACTGAGTTTACAGAAAATTATTAAAAGGATGAAAAAAGCCACTTCAAAATACCAGTTATTTCTGGAAACAAGAAGCAGATGTTCTCCTCTGTTTGGCTCAGCTGTGCTACAGTACAAGAGTGCCTTTGTTACGCTGTCAGCAATCATTTATTTTATTTATTACAGCCATTTTATAATGCCCATCAATGTACTATTTGGGCATGATTTAAGAGTCAGGCAGATCCATTTCTCTCTGTAGAAGCTGTCAAGACACAGCACATAACACACTCCCAACAGCAGACCCTGCTAGGACACAACTCTGAAAATTAGGGGGTTTTTTTTTCCTCTTTCCACTGTATTAATAAAAAGGGAAGAGGAAGAGAAGGAGGAGTTAGTGCTGCCAAGTAAAGTTGAATTAACATTAATCAAGACTTACTGCAACAAGACAAACTTGGGAAAATACAAGAGCTTGGAGTATAAACAAACTCTAATTCTTTCAGGTCCAATAAAGGCAAAGTTTTGTGAACCAGGGCAGGGGAACACTGTCTAGAACAGTCATGAAGAACTTCAAGGAGACTAGGTTGGGAAAAGGATCCAGGAAAAATGAAGGAAGCACCTTCATGGGAGGGGGGAGGAAAGAAAAAGAAGGAAAGAGAAAGAAAAAGGAGAAAATCATTTCTTATTTTGTCCTATCAGCCACTGAGACCTTATCTGGGGTAGGCACGAAACCACTCCCCAGAAGACCAACATCCCAGCCTTTGTATGGATCTGAGAAGGAATTCTGGGCCTCCAAAAACTGAACCTTTAATGAGAGAGCACAAACATTCACCCTTCCCTCCTACTGCTTTGAGAAAACGATTCCCTTCTATTAAAATATTCCCCAGTTGATAATTTAACCAAGAAACAGGCAGGATGATGCTCAAGACAAAGCTAAAATGCTGCACCAAAGGAGGTAAATCCCAATTTCCCAACCTGCACGAGCAGGAGGATCTACCTGTATAAATCCTGACACATTTAAGGCATCAGCTGGAAGACAAATGCAGGTATTAAAATATGAAACAAGTGTGTGAAATCCTCTTTAAATAGAGGCATGATTTTTATTTTTAAAGTGATCGAGCACCCAATGACTGCAGAAGTTTCCTCCACCTGACCAGGCAGCCTGCACACAAGAGATGATTTGTCAGGATAATTTGTTATGAGAGAACCCTGGCAAATTCTGCCCTTTCTGACCTGAGAGGCAGACAGACAGACAGACAGATTTATGCACGGTGTCAGCACATGGTCAAAGTCAATCCATGTAACCACCGAGTCATAAGGTTTAGTGAAGTGAGACTCACACCCCAGAGCAGCAAATCTACCACAGACACAGGGACCACTCCATGAGCAAACAGTTGGAATGACTTTCCACCAGAAAATCCAGCTTGCATCACTTAGCTGCCCAATTTTATGGTGCACCAGGGCAGGGGGAAGAATGAAAATAAAGAAAAAAAATCAAAATATTTCCCAGATTCGGGTAGCACCAAAGAAAGTTTCTAAATGGAGTAAGAAAGCATCAATTAGATAAAAATATAGAATTATATATACATCATAATGTTAGCTATAAGCTCCAGCAGTTCAGGAAAATAATTCCCCCCATCAAATAAACTACAGATTATAACACATGAAGTACCTGAGCAACAACAATCAAAAAAAAAAAAAATCAAGTGTGTACATGCCTAATATGCATAAATTGTACACATTAACAATTAGCAAACATTGGAATGTTACCACAACACTGAAAACTTGCCCTAACAGAGACTCTTCCAAACAAAAATATTTGTAGCATCAAGAATGAAACGTTTTGACTTGAGCAAGTCATTGAAATAATTCCCCAAAATGAGCAAATTATAAAAAATATTTTTAGTTCTCTCCCTGCTTCATTCCTTAGATCTGACAAATTAAAATATTTTGTCAGGAAAGTCCTGCAAAACAAAATCAGAGGGATAATTGTACCACTGGGTGAAATCTGACGTGGGGATTATTTATCTGTATTTTTCCACAGACTGCTCCACAGATGATAGTCAGGAAGCACCAAGACCTTGCTACTAATCAGTGCAGCCCCAACCCTGTAATTTGGGCTGCCCAGGTATAAACTACAGGATGAGAAACAAGAGAGGGGGGCAGAAAGGGGCTGAACACGACTCAAATTCATGTGGTCAAGCAGCTTTGGCTTATCATAAAATCCCAACCACAGCCTGGGGAATTTGGGGGGTTTTCCTGGATAAGAACTCAGTCAAAGAGCAGGGGCAGCCCCACACAGTGATTGCATGTGGGAGGAGCTGATGATACCTTTCTAGGAGAGTAGGAGGGGAGCAGTGAAGCCACACTCTTTGTCCCTGCACATCTGGATACCTCCAGAGAGGAGTCACCAGCTCGTCCACCCCAAACTGGGGTCTGACCCTAAGGGCTGAGCTGAGCAGGGCTGGACTTCCCTCTGACCAGAGTCTCACAGCCCACAGAAGAAAGCTGACAAGCCAGGATGCTCAGCACAACTTAAAATAATAATAATAATACAAATCACACTGTAATTGTTTCCTCCAGTCTCCTTATCACCCTGTATCCATCTGTCATCACCTCCCAGAGCATGTGCCTGGGAAATCTGGCAGCATTGGAGTTTTCACTCCATGTCTGAGCAGGTAGCATAGATCCAGAGAAAAGACTCCCAGATCCAACATGCTGCCAAACTGGGAGCATTCTTCTTGAAATCTGGTGTATATCAACAAAAGTAATCCAAGAAAACAAAAATTATTCAAGTGTAATGATCCATTCAACAGCAGGAACCTCAATCCTGCCAAGTTTAACTTTAACCACAAGTAGTCTCCCCGTGCAGTGTCTCTAATGCCTGCCAGAAAAGGGCCAGATTAACAAGGGAATTAAGATTTTATTTTTTAAAAATCATTTTAGAGGTGCTATTTGTTAGATTAGCAAAGATTAGGTATTTCTTTTCCACAAGTGAGATACCAAACCTGCACACAACCCAGGAGTCACCCTCAGTGGGAGCCCACCCAGGTCCACAGGAACCCACCAGCGTGGTCCTGTGCAGCTGGACGTGATGATACCTCCCAGTTTAACCTTACAAGGTCAAGCCAATATTTATTTTAAGGCAGTTTTGGCCAAAATACAGTGACAACCCTCAGGAATCCGATGACAAGTGCTGAGGAGGGAAAGTTGGGGATGTGTAAAACAAACAAAAAAAAAAAGAACAAGAAGCTCTCCACAGCCATGGGAATGGTGAGATGATGTTGTGGGCCAGGCCAGGTTCCCTGCTCCCAAAGCCCAAGCCATGACGAGCCAGCAAGGTATGCCAGCTCAGGGGTGACACCTGGGTGATGAACCCAGTTGCCCAACACTTCAAACCACACTAGCAAAGGGGTTTTGTTAGCTGAAGACTACAGCTGAAGAGACAGAAAGGTCTGAAGCAAGGGGGGAGAGATAAAAATAATAAAACAGAAAAGAGAGACTGCCTCATGGTTAATTGAGGGAGCAGGAACACAAGGAGGAATGAATGTATCAGATGTCCCAACATTGGGGCTGAAGCTGTTTTTCAAGCCTGCCTGGGAGGGGAACTGGGGTCTCTGTCCTGCTGGGACCCCCCCAGGGCAGCCCCTGCAGCAGCTTTCCCTGAGAAGACTCTGGATAATTAACTTATAAGGAAGCCCAGGCAGGACACTCTGCTCTCCATCAAGTATCAAGGGAGAACAGATGTTTCCCTGGTCTCAAAGGGACAAACTCCAGAGTGTATCATTTCATACCACTAATTCTTGAGGACATGAGAAAAAAGGAAAAAAAAAATCACAGTAAGGGAAACCTATAAAAAAAAAAAGACTAGAGTAAGCAAACAAGCTCCCACCAGCCTCTCAGTGAAATACAAACGCTATCAAACACATTTCATTATGAAATTAACACTCCATGTCATAACCAGCCCCAAAATACAGGGCTGAGTACAGACTAGCTTGTGGGGAAGGGACAGAGGAGGCTGTTAATTGAAAAATGCGTTTTATTGTAGCTAACCAGCCTTCTACACTCCCACTCACTGCAGAAACAGCCCTTTATGAAGTCTGCGAAGCATAATTAGGCTGGTTTTGTTTAAATCTGCATCGCTCCACAGGTAAGCAAAGTCTTCCAGCTCGCTGACTTTTTCCCAGAAGTTTTGCATCCCTGAAATATGCAGAATTCTATTTTTCAGTGATCCCCTTCTTCCTACAGCTCGCCTCAAGTAGCTCAGAAAGCGCCTGAAGTCTCCAGCCAGGATGTTTAAAACCCTGCTGGTCTCCAGAGGGGAGACTCCAACTTTGGGAAGTGGAAATAAACAAATAACCGAACTGTTGAGCAGCAGAAAGTCCGTCAGGATAGAGATTTACACCGAGAAAAATAAATAACCGAATAACCGAAAATCCCCTTACCTCGGCAGTCCTTTCTGAGGGTTTCTTTCGCAAAGCCTGTTTAATCTTGGGGTCCACAGGAGAGCTCATTCTACAGCCCTGCTCCTCCGGCTGCCGAACGCCTCGGAAATCGCTGGCGGGGGGGGCGAAGCCTCCGGGAACACACCGATCACCTCCCGGCCCGGGGGGCTCCGCCGCCCTCCCCGCTGTCCCGGCTCGGGGGGCAAGCCTCGAAGCTTGGAGTAGCCCGGTAGGGGCCAGGCCGCGGCGCCTGGTAGAGCGAGGAGAGGCCGAGGCCGGAGAGGGGAGCGCAGGCCCCGGGGCCGGGGCGGGCGCGGTGCCCGCCGCCGGGCTGGCTGCTCACCAGGCGGGCGGCTCCTCCACGGCGGCGCTCCGGGGGCGCCTCCGG
>VYZX01028647.1:0-60457 GCA_013401335.1 Brachypteracias leptosomus | reverse complement strand
GGGGCCGGGTCCCGCCGCCGCGTTGTGCCGGCGGCCGGTACCGCTCGCCATGGCCCGGGCGCGGCCCCCGCCGCCGGGAGGGAAGAAGCGTCCGAACGGGGCTGCGGGAAGTTACCGGCCGGAGCGCGACTCCCCGCGCCCGCCCGCGCGTTCGGCCCCTTGCGCCGAGCAGGCTCCGCTCCGCCCCGCCCGGGGCGGCACAAAGCGGCGCGGGCGGGTGGAGAGTTCCGAGACGGCGGCTCCCGAAGAGCCTCTTCGCCTGGGAACCCAGCCAGCGCCTCCCCTCACGCCGCCGGCAGCCGCCGCCGCTGTGGAGGGGCCATGCTCCGTTCATCCACCGCGCAGCAACCCCCCCCGCCCCCGGAGACAAAAAAGTGTGAAAGCGGGCTCTGCAACCCAAAATCAGCGAGCCGGGCGAGGGGCGGGGCGAGAGGGAGAGAGGGCGGGGCCCGGGAGGCGCGCGGAGGGAAGGCTCGCGAGGGTTGGGCGGGGCCCGGCGCATGCGCGGGAGGGGCTGAGGGACGGGAGAGGGGGCAACGGCCTCGGGTTGTGTCCGGGGGGGGTTTAATTGGATATGAGGAACAATTTCTTCATGGGAAGGGTTGTGAAGGGCCTAATGTCCAATCTAAACCTCCTCTGAGGCCATCACCTCTTGTCCTGTCGTTAGTTGGGAGAAGAGCCCAGCCCCAGCCTCACCACAACCTCCTCTCAGGTAGTTGCAGAGAGCAATGAGGTCTCCTCAGCCTCCTTCTTTCCAGATTAATGATTCTTTACTTCTATTACAGCTTCCATGGGCAGGGGTAACTTCCTTATCATGACACCAAGCGTTAGGATGTCATTTCATACTATTCCTCCTGTATTTTTCATGCGTTCCCACATATTCCCC
The DNA here is from genome assembly GCA_013401335.1 of Brachypteracias leptosomus. Classification (NCBI taxonomy): domain Eukaryota; kingdom Metazoa; phylum Chordata; class Aves; order Coraciiformes; family Brachypteraciidae; genus Brachypteracias; species Brachypteracias leptosomus. The sequence goes on along the minus strand of VYZX01028647.1, from coordinate 59,571 downwards.
ACAATTACAGCCCATAGGGTATTTACCTTCTTGATTTTGGGGCTTCTAAAAGCCTTTGGCATCAGGCCTGGAGCTGTTGGGGTTGAGATTCCCACCAATGGATGTCCAGCATGAGGGTGGAAAACCCTACCTATCACATTTATATCTCAGGCTTAAATAAAAAGCAGCTACACAGAATTCTTGTGGGGTTTTTCACGGTGGACCTGGGCCAGTTCCCAAGTCCTCCAGGGGCTGGGTTTCCAGTGACGCCAGCCCCTCAGGACACCAGGAAGCAGCCGTGTATCCAACACTCCTCACAAGATTTCCTTCCTTACCCCCAGCCCAGTTCTGTCAGTTTCTGAGATCAAAGCCATGCAGACACACAACTTGTTGTTTGTATTTTAGATATTTTTTTCTCTTTCCTTCCTAATAAACAAGAGTGGGTTTGTTTCTTCCCTTTCTCCAGCTATTCCTTCCCATCCTCTACCGCTTGCCCTTTGTGGCACAATTGCCTTTGTTGTACTGAAGGTCTTTATTGGCCGTTCCAAGTTGTTTTATAATGTTTCTGGGGTCCCCTTCAAAGAAAAATCTGGGGAAATTTGACATTTCTTCAGCTGTAGACATTTTTTGGTGCTGTGCCCTATCACTGCAGGCCCAACAAGAGGGGAATGAAGAACCTGGATCTTAAAAGCAACTATTCTTAACATCACAAAGTCATCACTGCAACCACTACATATAAGATGCCCTCAGAAATGACAGGTAAGGACCCAGTTCCAGCTCCTTAAAGTCTATCAAGGCTAATTTTTTTTTATTATTATTTCATTTTGAACTTCCTTGGTAAAATTAACATTTCCAAATATGTCTGTTATTCCAGAGGTCAGGAGTTTGTGCTAGTTGTTTGGCAGAACATGTTATCCTTTTTCAACTTCAGTACATCAAATATTATTTCCAGGAGTGTGGGAATCTGCTGAGATTTCCTGCCAGGAATCTCCAAACCCAAAATCTGGAGATAAAATTCCTCCTGAGTAACTCAGGAGCAGCAAATAGAAAAGAACTGAAGCATGAATCCTTTTAAGAGATTCTTTTTTTCCTTATATTTTCCTCCACATTTTTAGTTTCTGGTTGGTTTGGTTTGCTTTTTTAACCAGAGATCCAACAGCAAATCACATAATTTTTCTTTATCAGCTCAATTTATAGTCAAAAATCATGTAAAATATTACTTGACACCCTCCAAGTGCAGGTGGCTGGAAAAAAACTTAATGAAAGACTAGAATAAAACGTGTACCTGAAATCTGTGCTATGACAGTTCTCATGGATCTGTCATGATTTAATCCTAATCTCAATTTTTTGAAGGTAACTCATTCTACCACCTCTTTCACTGTGGAATAACACAGGCACTCAACACGGGAATAAAATTAGTAGCCTAAAAATTCCTTTTTTTCTTTTGCACACAGATTCTCTTCCTGGTTGTACATCAGGCACTGGAGCAGGGAGTCAGCCAGAGGTACTCCCTGGAACCAAAGCTGCTGCTCCACTTTAATTGCTTGGCCCAACTGACCCATGAAACAAGCCCTTCCTTGCTCCAAGAATACCTGGATTTAGGTAGGTAATGCCTCTAATAGCTGCAATTATTCCAAGGGCTGGTTTTAGCTGCCAGGTTTATTTTCCCAAATACCTGGAGAACAATGGAAGTGAGTGGCAGGATCCCAGCTGCTTACTGGTGATCCAGCCCGTGTCTCCTTCTGGTGAAGCTGGTGGAGTTAAACACAATTAAGAAGCTTTCACAAGTGAGTAATTTCAGGGCTGGGATTAAAGGATGTGGCCAAGCAGGATGCCTATTGTCTGTGCAGAGGGGAAAATTTGCTTCCCTTTTGTCTGGATTGTATCCCTCTGCCCAAAGAAAGCACCACTGCTTATCTCCTGGTTTGTTATTTAGTGAAAAACAACAACATCTGTAGTCTTAATGTATAAGAATCCTAGAAGAAGGTGCCTTGCTATTTATAGAGTTGCAATCTCAGGAGATGAAGTGCTTCAAACATCCATGAATTGGAGAAGATCAGCTAAATTACAAAGCACATCTCCTCCTCCTGGGATGTTCCCTCAATTGTTCTGCCTCACTGACACTCCCAAAGATCTCTTTTAATCTCATGCCTTTCACCACCGGGTGCACAGCCCAGATTCTTCAGGGTAGAACTCAACTTCCTCACCTCTCCCAGAGGGAAAGGCACATAATCATCCTACCCCAAAATGTTTTTTACTTGCCTTTTTATGTATTCTGTGTATTTCATGGCCCCAGGAGTTTTATTAGAGCCTGGTGGCTTCCTTCCCCTCACTCTCCAATATTGTTAGGCCATTGTTTTGGATTTCTTCACTTTGGAAGAAAAAAAAATCCCCTTCAGAGATTCATTCACATCTTTGGCAACGACTACGAGCTGGAGGAAAACAGAAAGTGCTGGGATCCTCCAATGGGAAGAATCTCCTCAGACTCTTTTACCATATATGCTTATTCTGATGGGGAACTGCCCGAGCAGGAGGTGTTTGGGGGGGTCCACTAAAGGTGTGTGAAACTGGGGAGGCAAAGGGATAATTAGTCATTTTGTTCAAGTCTGGCTTTCACAGGGAAGTGACATTTTTGCTGCTGGCACATTAGTGACCAGGTGCCCCCAGGAGAACATTGATCTCCTGCCTAAAACAGCATCCAGCAGAAAAATTTCTGAAATCACATCCCGGAATATGTGAGATACCCAATTAAAAACCAGAATGAATTGGTAATTTTATATCATACCACTCAGTTTGCTCCTTCTAGGGCAAAGTTCTCCACGCCACATATTCCTAGAGCATCACTGTAAAGAATAAGGGTAACATGTAGAAATGAAGGATGAGAATTTGGAGATCTTTCTGCTGTATCCTAATAATTTTTTTCAAATTAAAGCCCCATCTTTGTCCTCTTTAACTCCAGACCAGCCATGGACAGACCTTTCCTGAAGGATACCACTTTAAAACCATGTGCACATAGGCACTTACAGAGGTCAAACAGTCCTAGAATCATAGAATGGTTTGGGTTGGAAGGGACCTCAAAGATCATCTCATTCCAACCCTCCTTACATCTAATCTACAGTTTAAAGCCATTACTTCTCATCCTATCACTACAAGCCCTTGTAGAAGGTCCCTCCCCAGCTTTTTTGTAGGCCCCAATGCTGCCCCAGGTGAGAGAACTGTTCATTTAGAGCTGGAAAAAATAAAATAAGTGGTATCTACCCAGTCAAAAATGGAAGATTTGTTTTAAACAATAATTTTTCAGCCTTAATCAACAAGACAAATGGGAAGCTGAACGACTTCTAGATGCAGGGATCCAACCCCTCCTCTACTCACCCTTTACCTTCAGCAGCAATTTTCCTTGCTTTTCAGTTCCCTGTCACACATCTTTGATGGTCTCTAATGTGCTGAGTGCTGGTGTGAACAGGCTGTGAATGCAGCGAGCCTAAAGATTGAAAGGGTTTAAGATTATTTAACATAAGAGAAGGGGCTGACAAGCCCCAGCTGCTCCCCAGCTGGAGAGATTAACAATTCCTACCTCATAGCTCCCAGCTGAAGGGAACATCTCTCGATTTAGGGCACTTTATAGGATGTCCACGGGAAGGGTTTCATGGAGGACAGGTGGAAATCATGAAATAACAAATATTTTATGCTTGAGGACGTGCAGTGGAGTTGGGAACCTCACAGCCTGCCAGGTAATTCCTGGCCAGTCACACACCACATCACGTCTGGAGTCCTCCTTCCCAAGTTAGGAGCCATGTGCTAAAGCAAACAGGGAATTAAGGTTATTTGCTCTTCATTTGCCCTGGAAACAAAGAGGTGCATTGATAGAGCTGAGGGTTGGCAGCCAGGACAGTGAAAGCTCTTTGTACTGAACCACCCCTGCCTGCCCCGTGATGCTTACGTGTGTGTCCCCACCCACCTCCCCTCCCTGCCACGGCCAGATGTCAAAGCACACCTAGCAAGGAGGACATTCCTCTGCTGTGCTGGCTGCTGAGCCACTCAAAAGGTGGCCCTGAAGCAAGGAAGGGCTGGTGGCTCCTCCTGTGCCTGCCACCACCTTGCTGCAGAGTCACCGAGCTCCATCGAGGGGGATCAGGAGTGGAAGAACTCCTGCCAAAGCCCCAGAGCATCCTATCCCCCCCCCCAGCATCATAAACCACACAACATCATCCCAAGTGGCTGATAAAACAGTGTAAGAACTGACATAAACATTCAAAGCTGTTACAAAACACCCTCCAAACTAAAACCAGCCCAAAGCCAGAAGTTCTTGCCCCAAACAGACGCACGCTCCGCAGCGGATCAGCTCAGTCTGAAACAGCCTCTTTCATCAGACAGTTTCTCTGTCTTCTGCTGCTTTATTTTCACCACGCACAACCTACAGATATTTGATTCCAGCCCCAGCACTTTGTTGGCAAAAGCTAAAAGAGCATATGGACCTGTCTAGATATTGGAGGTATCCAGCAACAGTGTGCAGATGTCCAAGCTCGAGCCTGGAAAAATTAAAAGATGGGGGTGGCAAGGAGGGGGGAGAAACCAGCCCTGACAGGAGGCAATCTGGAGCTGAGGGACTGCCCCATTTGCATTCTTTTTGTTGTTATAATCAGGTTAAAACTTCAGCTGGAAGATTTTCCTTCATTTGTCATAGGAAATGGGCCTAAACCTCAGCAGAAACCTCATGCCAAAAATTATTAGAAAGGGGAAGGTGGGTAAAACAACAGGTTGGGCAAAATAAAGATGAAAACTTGAAAAAAAAGATAAAAAACAAAAGAAACAAAACAAAAAAGAACACTCTTACCATGAGAAACCCCCCACCAGTAGTCTAGTAAACCAATAAACCTTCTTACAGTCTTCCAGTATCTGAAGAGGGCTACAGGAAAGCTTGGGAGGGACTTTCTACAAGGGCTTGTAGTCACAGGACAAAGGGTAATGGGTTCAAACTGGAAGAATGGAGATTTAGATTGGAAATTAGAAGGAAATTCTTCCCTCTGAGGGTGCTGAGACCCTGGCCCAGGTTGCCCACGGGGGCTGTGGATGCTCCATCCCTGGAGGTGTTCAAGGCCAGGCTGGATGGGGCTTGGAGCAACCTGGACTAGTGGGAAGTGTCCCTGCCATGTCAGAGGGCTTGGAGATGATCTTTGAAGTCCCTTCCAACCCAAACCACTCCATGATTCCCTGACCCTGCCATCAGTAGCCAATTCAACATCTCTTATTCCAAACATTTTCTGTCTCTTTGATTAATTTTGGGATCTGCTGAAAGTTGTACAAATAATGTTTTGCAAGCAGTGGGGATTTGGGGCCTGTGACCTGTTGTAACCCAGTAGAGCACATACAACCCTGTTTGTATTTTTCTCCTGAGCAGCTATTTTGAGAGGCAAAAAGCCAAACACTTGCATAACTCACTCTTCCCATTCCCTCTATCCCTGACATTTGTGAGTGGACAACACTTTGGCTGAGGGTGTCGAGCCAGTAAGAGAACAGGGCATGTCCACGGAGAGGAGCCAGCTTAAATATGATAAAGATTAGAGTAAATAGGATTTTAATCCTCCTTCTTTTTTAAGTAAATGCAGTAACTCTCAGAGCATGTGGAAAAATAATAAACAGCCCCTCAGCTGCCAAGTTACAGGCCAGCAGTCTAGACTTTTTCTTAACTGGAGAGATTAAGAAATTGTGAATAAACTCCCTGCCACGCTCTTTCTCTGCTTCATGCAGTCAAATACCTGCTAATTATTTATTAAATCCTACCAGAACTCTTACAGCATTTGAATCAAGACCAAGGCTGGGGAAAACTCGGGGTTCTTACCATTCCCTTGCTGCTGGTGGTGGTGTCAGGGTCCTTTGCAACCATGAGCTGGGGCCCGTGTGGTGCATCACAGGAGCTTTCCACCACCAGCATCTATTCTGTGTGTCCTGGGAAGAGAAATATCAATGTATTTGAGTTTCTGTGCATGTTATAAACCATAATGTGCTTGTGAAGGGACGTTGCACAGTTCAGCAGGCTCAGGGAGCCAGGAATGCTCAGTGAACTCACTGCAAAGCTATGTGGGCCAGAATTCCCTCTGTCCTCTGCTCTCAGGCACATCTCGGTGCCGTGCTGCACAAACAGCTCCTGCTGCCACTGGGGAGGCAGCAAGAGCTCAGCTCCTCCACGCTGGCAAATTGGGTCCCCTCCACTGAAGCAGTTGGTGGCAGAGGCGGCTGCTTTTATCATCTGCCTTCCCAGGGTGACAGACATCCTGATTATTCCCTCTGATCTGTTCTCGGGCTTTTAATGACCCTCCAGAGCTAATGAGATGGTTGGTTCCCCCACCCCAGCACAGCCATATGGCTGAGATGATGGTATCAGGCAGCTCTCTGGAACCATTACATCTCAGGCATGCAGAACATCCAGAAAGTTCCTGTTTGCAGCATGTGGGTTTTACTCCTCAAATGCAGAAGCGTGGGGCCTGCTCACGTGATGTCAGCAGCACAACAGAACAAATTGTCTTCTGCAGGCAAAAAATCCTGCCTATTTTTAACTCAAAAAAGATCTGCAGATGACTCCTCTTCCACTCCGTGTGGTTTCCCTCCCTTCTTCCCCTCCTTCCAGGGGCACTGCCCTTGGTAATGTCACACGGCAGTCACGGTGTATCGTGGTGGGTGTGATGGCAGGAGGGGTATTGATCCACAGAACCATCCCAGGGACCTCTGGAGATCACCTGGTCCAACCCCCCTGCTCCAGCAGGTCCTTGTCTCTCTGAACTGGGGAGCCCAGCACTGGACACAACACTTTTCCCACATCCCAGCAGCTCTCTTGCAGCGGAGAGCTGAAATGCTGCTGCTGAGAGGACCTCCAGACCCTCTTTAACCTTCATGCATCAAAACCCCAAGACATCCAGGGCCACCAGCCATCCTTCCTCAGCTGCAGGGGAGGGTCTGCTAAAAGAGCAACCATTCACATGAATGAAAGGAAGCTTTGTGCACAAAGCACAGGAAGAGTTTCCTTTACTGTAACTTGTAGGGAGCAAAGGAAATAAAAGCAGAACAGCAGCGAGATGAAGGTCAGATGATTGCATGACTCATGTGGTGATGCAAGTTACCCAGTGTGTGGCTCCACCCAATAAAGCCAGATGCCACCTCAGCACACAAATATCACTTACCTGCCATCACTTACCCACATGGAAGTACTTTCTGGGTCTCTTACTATGATATTAGGAATTTAAAAGTCAGGAAAAGGTCTGTCAGGTAGAACAACAGCGATGAGATGGAGGCAGGAGCCAGTTCTTTAGATTTTTAGATGTTTTGTTCCACCTAGGTGAAGTTGAGATGCAGCCTGAAGTAGCAAAGAGGTGATGGAGGTGGCTGTTGGGGTAGGGGCAGGGCTGGAAATGAATTTGAAATTTCCATCAAAAAGTGGAACACGATGAAATTCATAAGGAGACCTGTCCAGAGAGGTTGTGGAGTCTTCTCTGGACACCTTCAGAACCTACCTAGATGCAATCCTGGGTGACCTGCTGGAGCAGGGATCTCCAGAGATCCCTTCCAACCCCCACCATGCTGGGGTTCTGTGACCTGCTGGTCTGTAGGAAGCACGTTGACCTCCAGAAGCACCACAACACCAAGAACAATCTTGCCAAGGAAATGTCATTTTAAATAACTGCCTATGAAACAACTGCACAAGAACCAGCAACCTTTGACTTTGCTGGAGAGCTGAATAAACTGTGTCCTCCTCCCCTCCATGCCAGTAGGAAGACTCTCAGCACCATCCCACCACTAAAAGCCATGGATGGTACCAGCAGATACCTCAACATCTGAGTTTTTCAAGCTGCTTTAGCAACTACCATTTCTCTCAGCACTTTGGCTGGTGGGCAGATTCCTTCCGTGGACATCTGCCTTGCATTTAAGCAGTTGGGTTTCATTGCTGCCTTCACCCCAAGCTGCCTCTGCAGCAGAAGAGCTTTCTTTGATATAAACAATTGCTGCAGCAGTTGCTATTTGGGGAGCTGCTAATTGAGGCTGTCTCCAGGAGGGTGTTACAAATGGGCTGCCCTTCGGAAAGAAGGTACCGAGAGCAATGGAAACAGTTTGTGGGCTTGCAGTCAAGGAGACCTTGAGGTAGCAGGAGCCACCCCGGAGGTTTTTCCAGTTGTGGTTTCAAAGAAGGATGTGCAGAGAACTGGTGAAGAATCCGCAGCTGAAGCCAGTAGTACAGTGAGAAACTGAGTGAGCAGAGCCTGTGTCCAGGGTGGGCAGCACCAGCAGCTCCACAAGCACCTCCAGCAGCTGGCACTGACCCATGGTGAGTGGAGCTGGGTGGCAGAGACCCCATGGAGGTGAAGGTGGTGACTGGTGGTCCTGCAGGTGGGCAAGGAGGGAGTTCCAGTGCTGTCAGCAGAAGTTCTCCTGGCTGAGGTAGCAAGACCACCACATGCTGCAGGAATGGTGCTCAGCTGGCTCTTTAGCTGACAGCCTGAGCAGGAAACAGCCAACTCACCAATTAATTAGAAACTCTTAATGAGCTCTCCTGCTCCCACTGGAAGTGGTGAGGGTGGAGGACAGGCATTGCTGATGGAAGATAGCTCCTCTGAAGCTGCCTCTGGTGTCCACGTTCTGAAAGACGTGGGAATTCACCCCGTGTTTCTCAGGCTGGTGACTTGCACTGGACAAACCCCTGGTGGGTGGAGCTGCCTCAGCTGGTGCTTCTCCTGCAAACCAAAGGAACCTGTGATCCCCCAGGGGCAGCAGCTTCCCAGGGAGCAAAACCCTGGGAGAAAACAGATGAGGATCCAACAGTCAACATATTTGAAAAGCTGGGGGATTGGACTAGATGATCTTTTGAGGTCCCTTCCAATCCCTGACATTCTGTGATTCTGTGAAGAAGTTCTTGACTGGGAGAGTGGTCAGGACTGGCCCAGGCAGTTGGTGGAGTCACCATCCTTGGAGGGGTCCAAAAAAACATGTAGACATGGCACTTGAGGACATGGTCTGGTGGTCATGGTGGTGTTGGGTTGACAGTTGGACTTGATGATCTTAGAGGTCTTTTCCAACCTTAGTTATTATTCTATTCTAATTCTATTCTATTTCTATTCTATTCTTATTCCTATTTCTAATCTATTCTTATTCTTTTCTATTCTTTTCTGTTCTATTCTGATTATTTTCCCCCTAGAGATGTGACTCTGAACTCACAGCTGTGAAGAGCCACACTTGCCTCAGAGCCATGGGGCTTCTCCCCAGCCCAGGCCCTTGCTTCTAACACCACATCAGTGGTTCCTACAAAGCTGAGGCTGTTCCCCTGGGAAGGGCCTGATTTCCCCTACCCTATAATTTCAGAAATGGTTCACAGATTTAAGCTGGATCCTGAAAAAATAAATTTGCCTCCAGGCTGAGCAGCCTCAGAACAACGTCGTGTGGGACGAGTGAGCTCAGGACCTTTCTTTAGACTGTTGGAGCTGCACAAGACAAACAAGGCTGGAGAAGCAAGCCCAGGATCATTAATTATTGCAGCACAAGCAGCACAGCTGTAATTATCTTGTTCACCAAGAATGTCTCCTGCAAATTTCATCAGTCATATTGTTACTACATGGAAACAGGAGCCCTCGTTCTTTCGGTGGTGATCAGAACTAGACAAGATTTCTAGTTACAGCTGCTGTTAATAAATCTGCTCCTTGAAAAACTGGGGAGTTAATTTCTGGGGATTCAGAGCGCTCAATAAGCTATTGAAAAATATAATTACTCGTGGCTGTAATTTTGGAATGATGGCAGAAGAATTGCTGAATGTTGGCTTCTCAAACACAGCGAAGTTCTCCAAAGTGAAGAGCATCCCTGGCAGGGAAACTGAGCACACAGACCCCCTTGTACCCTCTCCCCCAAAGCCACTGCTTGGAAACACCTTGGGAACATGATGACCTTTCACAGTCCCCAAACCAGAGCCTTTAGAGGCCCCATGCTCAGGAGAGGTCCCACAGTGGCTCAGGTGACTTGCTGTGACCACCTCCATATGGACTCAGGCTTTCCTGCTTTCCATGCTGGCTCTGGGCCATTTTTAAACCACTTTTTGTTGGTGACATCAGTGGAAACATGTTAGAAATTCATCCCATTAGCAGAGAAAACTAAACCAATTTGCCTTTAGGAAGCAAGATGTTCATGAAACACTCTCTCCCCTCTCTTTCTCAGCCTGACTCCAGTTAAACATTGGAATAGCCTCCCAAGAGAAGTGGTGGGTTCCCCTACACTGGGCAGTTTTAAGACTCATCTGTCCCAGCTCACTTAGATTATAATTATTTCCTTTTAAAGGTTGGACTAGGTCATCCCTGAGGTCCCTTCCAACCTGGCATTCTCTGACTCCACACACTTCCATCACAAACTGCTTTTTCTAACACTCATTCCTGTTTTCCATTTTCAGGCTGGGACAAACTCCACCCTCGTCTCTCGTGTCCTGCCCTGGTGATGCCACGAGTGGTGTAGACACATCCTAGAGCTGCAACTTCAGCCCATCCTACTCAAGAGGGAAATAACATTGAGAGCAGCCCTGCACCTCACTAACTGCAACCACAGGACATCACTGCAGCTTCCAGCACCTCCTCAGTGCTTTTCCCCAAGAAAAAAAGCTGAATCTGTCCCCCCAGCAGCACCAGGACTCATGTGAAGGAGTTAAAGGAGGAGAAGCAATTTCCAGATTAATTTCCAGGTTAAACAGATGCTCTGGTTACAGTGGTTAGAAACTCACCAGCAGGAGCAGCCAAAGACACGGTGGTCAGAGAAAGTTCCTCTCTCTCAGCAGTTTAGGAAGCACAGGATAGGTGAGATCTTGAAACATTAAAACCCACCAGCATCAAACAATGTCTGTGTGGGGTAAAACCTGGGACATTTCCCTCCTGCCACCCCCACCCTGGGGTAGTAAAAGTTGGGGATTCCTCTCAGTCTCTAACTTCATCTCTGAGAAGGTGGATCTACAGAGAAGCTGTTGCCAAAGGAGCTGAGTTGCAGGTCCCTGAGGAAACAAGAACAAAGAGAAAGCCCAAAGGTGTTGGGGACCACCCCAGGATCCCCCACCAGCACCTGGACTGGGGCTCCTCTCCCTGCCCAGGGATGGGGCACAGCCAGAGCAGCTGTGTCACAAGGGACAAGCATCTGCTTATCTCCTGGGCTGCTTCTGAAACCCAGGACCAGCCCGTGGTGCAAACACTTCCTCTGGGATGGCACGATAAGGACCTGCTGACTGCTCCAGGAGGCCTCATTGGTGCTGCATTTCATCCCAGGACTCCTCAGGTGTGTCTGAGCACCCAGACAACTCCAGCACAGAGCTTGGGTGGAAATCTGGCCTTGAAACAACACTGGGCATTGCTCAAACCCACGGGGGCTTTGAGGAACAGGTCCTGGTGTTCAGCTGACGTGCTCCAACATCACAGGGATGGGGCCCATGTCACTGAGCTGTGGCTCCAAGCTTGGCCAGGAGATACAATCTCTGACAGCAGCACAGGAGGTGCTGCCAGGTGCCCCACCACAAAGCACTTGTGATGTTCTTCAGGAGGCCAACGTCTCAAACCACAGGAGCAGCGACTTGTTGTCTTCTACACCTTTTTCTCCAGGCAGTAATTAGGGGTGATGGGCTCCAAGAGCTCTTGGGGCCCTGCTGGGGCTGAAGGCAGGAGCTCAGTTGGTGGCTCCCCACCCTTGGAGCAGATGTCTTCAGCTCCAGCTGGGAACAAGCAGCTTTAGAAATCAACCTCTGCCACCATACAAGTATTTTCAGTAATGAAAATAAACAAAGACATGGGAGTGCCACGTTTCCTCCTGCTACTGCAGAAGACAGGCTGGAAGAGAGCAGAGGAGCTGCCCAAGGCTCAAGCAGGTGATGGCTCACGTGAAGCTGTTCATTTCCAGAGGCCACACAAGGTGTCCATCCTCTCTGGATGGCCAACAGACATTGCAGAGGCAGAAAACACTGCCCAGCTGTGGTCCCTCAGGAGAGGGGAGCCATGGAACCCATCCAGCTCTCAGCTGGGTGTTGCTGTGTGCAAACACTGCTCATCTTTCTCCTTCTCCTCCAAAGGCAGCAGGACCCACAGTACCAGCCATGGACACTTTGCTGCCCTGCTCTGGGGACACCCCAGTTCCTTCCCAGTGATCCCCAGGGGGTGGGGGAATGAACCAACCCCTTGGGTAGACCCCAGCACATCGGGCAGAGCCAGGAGAGGTCTCAAAGCAAAACCCACCTTGGTGGGGAGCTGGGTTCTGCTTAAAAGCCTGGTTAGATCCCACCAGGATGTGAAGTTGTGGTTCTTCAACCATCAAACCTGCAAAGCCCCATCTCCAGTGAGCACCAGCAACACTTTCCAGAACCCCATCACTGCTGTGTTCAACATGCCCACAGCCATAGCAGGGAGTGATGTTGCTGCACAGAGGGGAGACAAGGTGTGGGACACCCATAACTGCTCCGAGGACAAGGTGGCTGGAGCAGAACGTGCACCCTGCAGCACATCAGCAGCTGTTCCTTTCAGCACAGCAGCCTCAGGAGCCTCCAGGGCGTGGGCTTGTTTTGAACTCCAGCTACAAAGCTGCTGGTTTTTAAGCCTAAACGTTTAGGTCGTGTTTGCAGCGAGAGAAGAAAGTCCTGGTGGTTTGGTGGGGAGCTGTGGAGGAGCTTGGTGCAGCCAACTGAGACACAACCACCTCCTTCCCACCCCGTGGGTACAAAAAATACCTCATCTTCTCTTCTACAGACCCCAGAGTGACACGAGGGAGGGGTGGAAGCAGCTGCAGAACTTGGCTGCCTGTGGCTCTCTGCCCTGGTGAAGGGAATGAGCTTTTGCTCCAGGAAAATGAAGGAATTGGTGAAAAAGGATCAAGGGGACATCACAGCTCCTGGCTGGTGAGTGCTGGGTGTCCAGCCAGCCAGGGAGGGCAAGAGCAAATCAATTCTGGGCAGGACCATCAGTGTTTTCTGGATGCTGCAGTGATGATGCTGCTGAATTTACTGCTCCCTGCGCCTGCCAAGCGCCCCCGCGGACACATGATCCCCCTCACCTCAGCACCCCTGTCAGGAGGACACCTCATGACCAGCTACTCCAATAACACAACATTCTCTGTCCCTGGAACGCCACGGGAGGGCTGAGGGGCTGGTTAAAGCAGCAGTGCCCAAGGACAGGTCACCAGAGCCCTGGTCTGCAGCACCAGTGAAGGCTGCAAGAGCATCTCCTGCCACAGACTCTGCTGGAGACCAGGTTTGGAGCTGCTGTGCTGCCAGCTCTGTCCTTCCTCAGGCCAACACCAACCTCAGCACATCCCCTCATGTACCTTCAGCTTTGATTCTTCAGCTGTTTGCTCTTCTCCATCTGGAATCAGCCAAGGGGGACACAGCACTGAGGGAGAGCTCAGCAAGTGACCCCAACAGGAATTCTCTTCCAACTGATCAGCTCCTTGTTGCTTCTCCCAAACTGGTTGGTTCCTGGTTAATATAATCTCCCCTCCCCCACCACCCCAACCATCATCACCTGGGCGCAGTTGGGGCCTCACAGGTGGGGCAGGTTCTGCCTCTGGGGCCTGAGAAAGCTCATTAAAAAGAGTGGATGCATCAAAGGTCTCCATCGTTTGCTGATTCTTCATTGCTGTTGCTTTTTTGGGCCCAAACCAGTCACAACTGAGAGGGCAATGGATTCAAACCCAAATTCCTACTTGGAGTGATTGATTCCTTAAGGAACCCCAACTGAAATGGCTGCAGCAACAGCGCTGGGAGCCCAAGGAGATGAAGGTCTCTGGGGAGACCTTATTGCAGCCTTCTAGTATCTGGAGGGGCTACAAGGAAGCTGGGGAGGGACTTTTTACAAGGGCTTGTGGTGATAGGATGAGGGATGATGGGTTCAAACTGGAAAAGGGGAGATTTAGATTGGAAGTTAGAAGGAAATTCTTTACCCTGAGGGTGCTGAGACCCTGACCCAGGTTGCCCAGGGGGGCTGTGGATGCTCCATCCCTGGAGGTGTTCAAGGCCAGGCTGGATGGGGCTTGGAGCAACCTGGTCTAGTGGGAGGGGTCCCTGCCATGGCAGGGGGTTGGAATGAGATGATCTTTGAGATCCCTTCAACCCAAACTATTTTATGATGATTCTAGGAGAGGGACAAACCTCAAACTCGAGGTGGTCATGGTTTAAACACTCACCAACAACCTGTATAAAAAAGCAGACACAAAGATGTACCAGAAGTAAACTGACATACTGTATTTATTGCACAAATTTCCCCTAAAATTGGGAATGGTTATTATAATACAAGTGCACATCTTGGGAAATATATACAAAACCAGAAGAGAGAACAAGTATGTACATTTTACCCAGCATTGTACACGTACCACCATCTAAATAATTTAGAGAAAGCAAAAAAAATAAAAGAAAAAATTGTCATAGAACATCCAGACCAACTAGGAGGGAGAAACATTTGCAAGGTGGCAAATCCTTTCTTTTAAATATTATTTTTTTTTGTTCTTAGCAGCCCAGTGTTTGCCAATTGCAAGAAATCCCAATGGTTGTGGAGAATACACTTGGTTTTCAGCCAGAAAATTAAGACATGTTACTGGAGGTGGGTAAGAGTGGGAGAAGGAACTCAAAGTGTTAGATTTCTAGTCATGGTGTCATTTTACAGTCCTCTAAAAGATCCCTTTTTTGGCTTATTGAGCCAACAGACACACGTACCACATGCTTCACGTACCCTAAAGAGTCAACCTACAAAAGAACCTCCCATCGTGAGGGTTTGACCATGGCATTGGTGGAGAAGGTGCCACCACACCAGAGTGGCCACCAGCACTGGTGGGTGGGCAAGGAGGAAGCCACCTGGGACCAACCAAAGGTGTCGTGGTGCCACCAGGAATGGGCTGTGGCCAGCAGAAGACAGCAGAGAAGGATGCCACCAACAACCACCTTCTCCTGCTCAAGTTAATACTCATTCCAAGCCTTTCTTGAGGGAAACTCGTTTCAAAGCAACACCCACAACTGGTCTAATGATGGTGAAATGGAGGAGAAGAGTGTTCTCCTGGGAGGATCATTTGAGCAAGGCCTGGAGGTGGCAGGATGGTGGCGTGGTGCTGCCCAGCTCTTTGGGCATGTGCTCCAGGTGAACCTCCTGAAGGAACCTCCCTGGAGACAGGGGGCAGGAGCACATCCTTGGGGTTCCACCACACCAGCACCCAGCAGCCCTGCCAGCACCAAGTTCCACCTACAAACCTATTGATGAGTTCAGACTCATAAAAAATGGCTACTAATATCCTAGCAAAGAGCTAAACCTGCATTTTCTGAGCTCAATCCTGGCATCCAGAAGGTGCTCACACACCCAGGCCCTGATGTTCTGTGCACCTCCCAAAGTTCTGTGTGGGGAAGAAAGGACATTTGAGAGCAGGGGAGAAACAAATCCTCAGATCACAACTTCAACTTTGAGTTTAAACCCAGGATATTGATGTTGGGTTTAGTTAAACTCGGTCCTACATGGGAAGGGGGGTGGGTTTGCCATGAAGATCTTCCCTGGAACAGAGTCTTAATTATAGATTTTAAATATGACTGGAAAAAACCCCCAAACAAACCCCACTCTGGGTGAAATCCAAGAGGAAGGGAGGAGAGCAGCAGCAGGGCAGGGACCTCTCCTATTGTTCCCAATTTATCAAATGGTTAAAATAGGTTTGGAATTCAAATAACTCCAAACAACAAGGGGAGGAGGTGCTGGGGTATTGAGGAGATGGTTACACAGAGATGTATTTATAGACCCAGGCAACACGTGGCTCCTCCTGCTGGGGCTAACCCGGGGAACTTCAAGATGCTGAATGGGAGGGATGCAAAAAAAAGAACCTAAAAAATCCGCAGATGGGACAAACACGCAAAGAGAAGCCTCGAATGAAGTGTCCAGTGAAACTGAGGTAGTAGAGCCTTTGAAAACCATCATCCACCCACCACTGGGGATCTCCTTGGCTTGGGTCCACTAGCTGTTCCTGCCTAGAGCACGAGGGAGCAGCCCTGGCTGAGCAAGGAAATGCTGAGGGTAAAATAAACCACATTTTCTGCTGGTAACCACAGGGGTGAGTAGAAAAGGGACTCGAGTCATGGGCACGTTTCTCAGGAAAACACCTTTTGATTGGTGAAATCCATGTTCATTGTGGCTTTAAAAAATACATCAGTTACCTGAGTGATTCAGGGTAAGAGTCTGTTCATTTTGCTTTTTCCCCCCAATGCTTTGGTACAATTATTTCTACTAATTATTCTAATTTGATCCTGCTGTATAAAGAACAAGGTGTTGCAANGATCATAAATAAATTTTGGAGCTGAGTGGCATTAAGAAGCTTTTTTTACAAAATAAACCAACCCCCCCCCAAGCCCTCTTCTTCCTCGGGGAAGTCTCCAGAATCCCAGGTAGGACATGAAAAAGTAGAAGGTGTTTGCAAATCCCTGGGGCTGGAGCCCTGCAGCTCCTCAGGAGGGGCTCTGCAGGCTGAGGACAGGGGCTGCTCTCCTGGAGAAGCTTCTAGTTGGGGATGGCATCATCTAACACCTCCAAGCAGCTCTTCCTCGTGTCCTCCAGGATCACTTACAGTTAGCCACGTGCAGAAACCAATAAAGAACCCACAGATCTTCAGCTGTTGCTAAAATTGTGGCTGGAACCTTGGGCTGACTTGTTTTTCTGATTTTTTTTTTCCTTTCTTTATCCTTTTTCACAAACGGCCAAGTGGGAGAGAGGAGAAGTCTCCAGCTGGTTGCATAAGGTGCAGTCACGTTTGGAGGTGCTGCAGCTCCACGAGCAGTTTGTTTGAGTGGCTTCCAAGAGAAAGGAGCCAGAAGGAGTTTGTCTTCCAGAAGGGAAAAAAAAAAAAGTCCATGTTGGTGGCCTGGGGCATTTTAAAGTAGGATCTGGGCAACGTAGGGAGAGTGGGTGCTCGCCACAGCTGCCAGCAAAGGGAGGTCACTGGATTCAATCCTAAAAGGAAGCAGAAGAGTCACCTTCAATCCAACATGAACCATGAGCTGAACATGAGCATCAGTGGCCACCTCACCCACCTTCTGCTCTGAGGGACAGGGTGTTCCTCAAGCAGCAGATTCCTTCCTACCCTCCAAGTGAAGGGAGCGATAGTTGGGGGTCAAAGCACAGGAGCAGAGGACCAGGATTAACTATTGCAGCTACCAGGGAAGCCCTGGCAAGGAGCTGCAGCTGCTCCCATATCTCCAGCTCCACACGTGCTCCCTGGGCCTCCCTCTACTCCTCTGCAGCAGAAGGTATTTGGAGCCTTCCTATAAACACCCCTTAAATAGCTTCCCTGCCCACAGAGAGGGGCCTGAGGTGACACAGGGAAGGTTTTCTGCCATGTAGGGAAAGTCAACCTGGAGGAATCAGGTGCCCCACATGGCTCAGTGATGAGGGACCAGCTAAGGAAGGAGTCTGAGAGCTCTGGAGTGCTGAGGGAAGAGAGTCACAGAGTGATCACAGAATAGCATGGGTTGGAAGGGACCTCAAAGATCATCTCATCCAACCCCCCTGCCAGAGCAGGTTCCCCTAAAGCAGGTTACATAGGATGGTGTCCAGGTGGGTTTGGGATCTCTGTANCATAAAAAAAAAAAAAAAAGAAGTTAAGAGGTAATAGCCAACAGTCCTCTGGGGAAACTTCAGCCAATCATCTCCAGAGTCTCCTCAAGGTTTTGGAAGAAAAGCATCACTTAGTATCAAGCAACGTTTAAACAATATAAACATTTAATACTGGTTACAACACCCGGCCAAGCAAGAGAACCTCCATGGTGAGCTTGTCCCTTGGCCTCTTCCTCCCTCCTNTGGGCTGACTTGTTTTTCTGATTTTTTTTTTCCTTTCTTTATCCTTTTTCACAAACGGCCAAGTGGGAGAGAGGAGAAGTCTCCAGCTGGTTGCATAAGGTGCAGTCACGTTTGGAGGTGCTGCAGCTCCACGAGCAGTTTGTTTGAGTGGCTTCCAAGAGAAAGGAGCCAGAAGGAGTTTGTCTTCCAGAAGGGAAAAAAAAAAAAGTCCATGTTGGTGGCCTGGGGCATTTTAAAGTAGGATCTGGGCAACGTAGGGAGAGTGGGTGCTCGCCACAGCTGCCAGCAAAGGGAGGTCACTGGATTCAATCCTAAAAGGAAGCAGAAGAGTCACCTTCAATCCAACATGAACCATGAGCTGAACATGAGCATCAGTGGCCACCTCACCCACCTTCTGCTCTGAGGGACAGGGTGTTCCTCAAGCAGCAGATTCCTTCCTACCCTCCAAGTGAAGGGAGCGATAGTTGGGGGTCAAAGCACAGGAGCAGAGGACCAGGATTAACTATTGCAGCTACCAGGGAAGCCCTGGCAAGGAGCTGCAGCTGCTCCCATATCTCCAGCTCCACACGTGCTCCCTGGGCCTCCCTCTACTCCTCTGCAGCAGAAGGTATTTGGAGCCTTCCTATAAACACCCCTTAAATAGCTTCCCTGCCCACAGAGAGGGGCCTGAGGTGACACAGGGAAGGTTTTCTGCCATGTAGGGAAAGTCAACCTGGAGGAATCAGGTGCCCCACATGGCTCAGTGATGAGGGACCAGCTAAGGAAGGAGTCTGAGAGCTCTGGAGTGCTGAGGGAAGAGAGTCACAGAGTGATCACAGAATAGCATGGGTTGGAAGGGACCTCAAAGATCATCTCATCCAACCCCCCTGCCAGAGCAGGTTCCCCTAAAGCAGGTTACATAGGATGGTGTCCAGGTGGGTTTGGGATCTCTGTAGAGAAGGAGACTCCACAACCTCTCTGGGCAGCCTGAGCCAGGCTCCAACACCCTCACACCAAACAAGTTCCTCCTCGTGTTTAGATGGAGCTTCCAATGTTCAAGTCGGTGCCTTCCCACCCGAGGCAGGTTGTGACCTTACCCCAGCACCACGCCGAGCTCCTTGACATGAACCCTCATCTGGCCCTTGAGATACTCAGACAGCATCTTGCTCTTGAAGTAGAGCTCCTGCAGCCGATCCTCCAGGTGCATCACGCACTAGAAAGCAACAGGAGAAGGGTCAGGGAGGAGACAGAGACATCCAAACCACACCTGGAGAACAGCACAGACCCCATCCATCTACTGCCCTCTCCATGGCCAGGTCTGGGTGAGTAGTGAGACAGTCCCTGGCAAGACTCTTATTCGAGCAGAAGCCTTTGAGTGCATGTTAAGTCAGGATTAAGGAGGCAGCTTAACCACAGAGCTGGGTTTAAATGGGCAGCTCAAACAGCTACACCAGGGGAAGTGGTGGCTACTGAAGCTGTGGCTACAGATCAATAAACCAGGCACAACTTTAGACCCTCTTCAACCAGTGAAGTGAAGGGATGCTTTGAGAACCACCCCCCTCCCAACCAGCACCCACACTTACAAAGTTTGGAGACAAGTTATGCTTGTAAAGCTGAAGAGTGGAATGCAGCAGGTTGGAGACAAGGCTGGAGACCAACACTTCTTTCCCCAGCTTGTTGTCAATCATCCTCCTCTGGCTACTGGCCACTTGCACCGTCCACTTGTCCGTGTCTGCAATAATGCAGACGGCTTCTGCGATGGGCTCGTCCAGAACTGGGTGCTGGGAGGGGACAAGAAATGAAGAGCAGAGCCCTGAGAATGACCAGTGATGATGTTCTCCTCACCAAACATCACCCACCTGCACCTAAACCCCAGTATCATGTGTTAATGCCGCATTCCATCTATTAACACCAGCTTTAGTGTAAGCCAGGCACAGTCTGGGAAGGATAATCACTATTTAATGTTGTTTTCTAGGCTTGAAAGTGTGTCCCCAGCTGGCAATGGTACCTTTTGATATCCAAGAGAAAGATATATAGTGTGTATCATAGAATTGTCAGGGTTGGAAGGGACCTTAAAGATCATCCAGTTCCAACCCCCTGCCATGGGTAGGGACACCTCCCACTAGAGCAGGTTGCTCAGAGCCCCATCCAGCCTGGCCTTCAAAATTTCCAATATATATATAAATATAACATTTATTTATACATAAATTATATATAAAATTATATGTGTGTGTATATATATAATTAATGTATAAATAAATTACATATATATAAAAAAATTCCAATATCTATATCTCTATCTATATCTATCCATATCTATCTATCTAAAGATATAAAGTATATTTTAAACCCCTATAACTGGAAGTACCCAAACTCCCACTTGCTGTTCCACAGGGCTGTGTTAAGGTCAGGTTCACTCCCAGTTGTCACTGGTTCCTTGATGGGAGGACCAGCAGAGGGAGTCAGCAGCCAAGCCTGCTCAGCTCCTCCACCCCTTCCAAGCAGTTCCACCTCTCTAAAGCCATGGAGGGCTTAAAAAGGGAGAATTTAGAACCCCACTGTCCTCTCCCAGGGCATTTCTTGGGCTGGGCTGTTAGGAGGCATCTCCCAGGGTCCCACAGGGCTNCTTCAAAATTTCCAATATATATATAAATATAACATTTATTTATACATAAATTATATATAAAATTATATGTGTGTGTATATATAATTAATGTATAAATAAATTACATATATATAAAAAAATTCCAATATCTATATCTCTATCTATATCTATCCATATCTATCTATCTAAAGATATAAAGTATATTTTAAACCCCTATAACTGGAAGTACCCAAACTCCCACTTGCTGTTCCACAGGGCTGTGTTAAGGTCAGGTTCACTCCCAGTTGTCACTGGTTCCTTGATGGGAGGACCAGCAGAGGGAGTCAGCAGCCAAGCCTGCTCAGCTCCTCCACCCCTTCCAAGCAGTTCCACCTCTCTAAAGCCATGGAGGGCTTAAAAAGGGAGAATTTAGAACCCCACTGTCCTCTCCCAGGGCATTTCTTGGGCTGGGCTGTTAGGAGGCATCTCCCAGGGTCCCACAGGGCTGGGACACAGGTATGATTTTACTCAGAGGTATAAAATCTTGCTCAGGTCTTTTGTGTCCTCTCAATCTTTGATTTCTCCAACTCCAAGCTTCAGTCTGTGCCACTATCAGGTTCTATTTCAGATCAATTGAATCAGAATTAGTCCAACCCCCTGCAGGGAGCAGGGACATGTTCAACTCTCTCAGGTTGCTCAGAGCCCAACCTCCCCTGCAATGGGTCCAGGGATGGGGCAGCCACCACCTCTCTGGGCAACCTGGCACAGGCTCTCACCACCCTCAGTGTATAAAATTTTTCCTTCTCTCTAGTCTAAATCTCCCTCTTTCAGTTTCACACCATCCCCCCTTGTCCTGTCCCAACTGGTCCTGCACAACCACTGCAGCCAGACACACACCACGACCTCAGCACTTGGTTTAACATCATCCCACCCTGTGAGATGCAACCACCAGCGTGTCTGCAGATGGTGATTTCTTGGCCCAGAGATCTGTCTGCCCAAGGGCACAAACCTCTCCCCTGGCTGCAGTGGGAGCCCAAGCTCTTGTGCTCCAGATGTGCAGTGAAACACCCACGTTTTTCAGGTAGAGGAGAAAAAATTGGTGACCTGGGAGTGGAGAAACCTGAGGAGAGCTGCAACCATCAATACTTCCCCTGCCAGCATTTGTGCATTCAGAAACATTTGCCTTTCCCCACTGTGACATTTAGCAAATACAGCTTAATTACCTGCACAGCATGAGACAGATCTGCCACCAAACAGTGCCTCAGCTTCTCATCACTTCCTAGTCCTTGCAAAACAAAGTCAGGGACATAGGACGAGCAGTAGCCACCCAGCAAGGACCTTCCAAAATTGGCAATGCTGGGCTGGACAGAGTTGACTTCAACTAATTTTGACCTGCAAGAAAAGCAGATCAAAGAGATGTACACCAGAGAAGAACACATCCTGCCACCAAGGGTGCACTGTCACACTCATCCCACCTCTTCTAACTTCCATTCAAGCATTTTTTTAAAAGAAAAAGAGTTTAAAGTCAGCTTTTAGTGGTGGAAGAAAAGGATACGAGCCCAGATCACAATGCACAATGAGTATTTTTTTTCCACACCACTGATGTCTCCATATTCCTCTACAACCAGCAAGCTCCAGAGACTTTTCCAGGCACTGATGCCAAGTTCAGTTGCATTCCTCCAGGCATGTGATGTGAGAAGAGGCTCTTTTATCAGCTCTGCCACCACTGAATGGAACTTACCCAGGAAAAGGAATCTCATATTCTTCTGCCCAATCTTCTTGCTCTCCTCCATAGTAGCTCCCACTTGGTCTGGTCAGCTCGTGACCTGTGTCCTCACTCTCACTGTCCCCCAGGGCACTGTCTGAACTCTCATTTCTTGGAATGTCCCAATCAATTCCCGGGGCCACTTTTTTCTCCACGTTCTCCCTGTCCCCATGGGGGACACGAATAGAGATTTTCTCTCTTTGGTCCTGCTCATTAAAGCAGTTTTTGTAGCTCTCCTGTCCAACAGAGTCCATAAATCTACAAAACTCACTGGGGGCTTTGCCAGTCTTTGCCCCCAGCTGCTTAGAAAACTCTAAACTACTGTTGTGAGCAAGGTCTGGGGCTGCCTGCCCTGGAATATCATCAATAGTCCGGGTTTCGATGCAACTGTCATCGGTGAAGTACTCATCAAAGAGGCTCATGCTCTCGGCGCTGTACGGGGCTGGGTTCCAGCTCTGGTGCTCCCCAGCCACCTGAGGGAAGGGTTCAGCTGTCCCACAGTCTCTGCTTTGGTCCTCGACAGCTTGTTGAGCTTCACAGTTGTGGGCAGCAGCCTCCCCTGCCCCCGTGCCCGGCGGGCTGTGGTGCCGAGAGATCTGCTCCACCACCGCCTGGCTCCTGAGCTCGATGTCGGAGTCGGGGGACATGGAGTCCCCAATGAGGAAGGTCACCTTAGTCTGAGCTTCTGCTGCACTGCAAGGAAACGCATCGCAGAAGAGCTTATCCGGGGGCTTCTTCTCCACAGCAAGTCCTGGTGACCTCGTCACACCCACCGCCGGGGTGCCCGACTCCAGCGAGTCCTCCTTCCTCCACACGTTTGCTGTGGGCTCCAAGCTGGGCTCCATCACCCCACGGTTCTCAGGTGAGGCTGCCCCTGCACACACCACGCTCTCCAGTTTGGTGTCCAGGCAGGGCCTTGGTTGCTTCACCTCCACAGCCTCCTCTTGGCAGTCATCAGGGACAATAGTTCTGTTCTCCTCTGATGAAGACTCCAGCTCGCCCTTGGGAGTGTTCTGGGCGTCCTCCCTCTCTGGCTGGGAAACACCTTCAATGTTCTGAGCCAGGGAAATGGGACACCTGCAATATCTACAGCTGCAGTTGGAAGTTCTGGCTTCTTCAGACTCCATCAGGAGCAGGTTGCCCCTGTTCTTGTGCATGGTGACAAGCACATACTCGGATTCTTCCACTTCTCCTTTCTCCAGGGTGGTAGTTATAACAGTCCCAGGCATGACAATGGCTTCATCTTCCCCATTCTCCAGAAGATGTGTCTCCTGAAGTTCTGAGCATCTGATGAAGTAGGTGAGGAAGTAAAGCAGCCTCTGCACCAGGTCATGCCTCTTGCCAACCACCACGGTCTTCGCTAGTCTCACGGGTGATCCAATAGCCCCATAGAGGTCACCTAGGAGAGGAAAACAGACAATTCTTTGCATCTTTAAAACAAATTCTTCTTCTAACAGGCAGTTCTTGTGGCCACCTCTCAAAGGCCACGTCTACAGCAGGAAAAATCCTGAAGCAGAAGAGTGAGGACAGCCATGCTAGTGTCTTGGTTTCAACCTGGAGAATCCCAAAGATGCTGCTGGTATCATGTGTAAGGTCAAGGGGACTTGATCATACACTGCTCAGGGGGACATCTGATCTCAGACCTCAGGGAGCGTTCACACCACCCAACTTCAGTGCCTGGCTCTGGAGGCTCCTCTCCTGGGTTCCTTATATAGCCATGGGAGAGAGGAGGCATCTGCTGGGAATTACCCTGGAGAGCCTGGAAACCAGGCTGAACTTTCACCCACCAAGAGCAAGATGTCAGGAGAAACCAACCCATGCCAAGAACAAGGGCAGGAGGGGACAGTGGCGGGTGTGCAGCTGAAGCCAACCTGCTTCTCTTCATCCCCTTGAGCTCCACTATGGGCTGGACAGGTTGTTTTGAGTCCAGATCCACCTGGGGAAGCGCCCCTGCGTGTGTTGTTCTGGAGGTATCAGGGCACTGCATGAATGCAGGGATGGGGGGGACAAGAGATCCAACCTATGACCTTTTGAGGGTGGGGAACCTCTGGCCCAGGATGCCCAGAGTGGTGGTTGGTGCCTCATCCCTGAAAATAGTACAAGTCAGCCTGGGCTGGGCTCTGAGCAACCTGATCTAGCTGCAGACGTCCCTGCTCAGTGCAGGGGGTTGGACTGGATGACCTTTAAGGTCCCAAAACACTCCATGATTCTATGGCTCTAACCACAGCAGGTCCCTTGAATGCCATGAGCTCTGCACTCAAGTCTTCTGGACAACCCCTCGGCCACTCCTGCCCACACCAGATCAGGACAACCTCACAAGACCTTCCCTAACCAAATTCCAGGAGAGTTAGTGCTCTCTGGGCAACCTGACCAGAGAGCTGAAGGCTCAGCTCAGCTTCTCTACTCAGAAATTAGAATCATAGACTGGGTTGGGTCCTTTAAAGGTCAACCAGTCCCAACCCTGCAGGGAGCAGGGACATCTGCAACTGGAGCAGGTTGCTCAGAGCTCCATCCAACCCCACCTGGAATGAAGACAGGATGACTAGACAGACTAGATGACTAGAGTCCTGGGTGGCCTGCTCTAGTGGGAGGTGTCCCTGCCATGGCAGGGGGGTTGGAACTGGATGATCTTGAAAGGACCCTTCCAACCCAAACCATTCTGTGATTCTATGATAATTAAGAAATTAGATCACCTATTAAAAAATGACAGCAATCACTTCTAAGCTTGAAATACAAACTTCTACCTCATTTTGAATTAAGAAAAAGCCACAAACTTGAGGGTAAAGGAAGAAGCCTCCATGAAAACCACCACGTGGGCCCATAACCATTGGGGTGAAGCTGTTGGATGGTGCAGAGATGTTTGCCACATACCAAGCTGTGCCCAGAGAGGGTTGTAGGGGTGGGTTTTGGCCAGCATGTCCACGCTCTGGGATGAGTGCTTCTCCAGGAAGATCCTTATGGGAGGCTGCCCATTTGGCATGACAGTGGGGACCCAGGCCAGGTGGTTGGTCAGGACTGCAGTCAGCAAAGCTGGTAAGAACCTGAAAGGAGAATGTTCAGCATCGTTTTATTCCAGGGACACACTCAGGGTGTCAGTGACAGCAGTTCTGCAGCCCACATGGCTCATGGACTGCTCAAACAACCCAACAAAGCCACTGGAGACCATCCCTCCAGTCTTGGTTCTGTGGGGAGGGAAGGGAGGGCTCCATCCTCCCCCCAGCCCTGCAAAGCTCTTCTCTAGAACACACACTTCAAGTAAAATGAAATATTTTCAACCTGTGGCATCTCAGTTCCTCTGTTTGGCAACAACTCTGAGACTTCCTATTTTGCAAGCTTTGTGTTGTACCACAGCTCAGAACCTCCTCACTTGGTCCACTCTGAGGAAGCAGTGGCCCTGTGGCCTCTCTACTCCAAGAAGGAGCCCCCAACCCCTTAAGATCTATGACTATTGATCCCAAACCTGTAAAACATCCCTTCTCCCATCTACCCATTGTGCAATTTCAGCACTTTCCAAAAATAACGACCCCTCAAGCTCCACAGCTCAGCCACAAAAGCTGTGTCCTCACACCACCAAAGCAGCTTCTCACTAGCTCAGCAAATATGGTCAAAAACCTTCCTGAAAAAGGCCAATCCCCTGATGTCTTGTCCCCGTGGAGGGAGCAGAAGCTGAGGCTGCCGACAGATGGTGCTGGTGGCCACCAAATGCCAGCCAGCCTCAAAATCCTGCTCTTTGAGGAGTTCACAGCTGAAATTCAGCCCTTTCCTCACTGGAGATGGCCAGAGGAGGAGAGGAGAATTGAAATTGGATTGAAAAGGAGAGAGGGACTGATTTTCCTCTTGCTTCCATCAGTGTAATTCTTGCTGTCTTTAAAGCAAGCCAAAAAACCCTCCAAAAATGGCCATTTCAATGTAACCAAGGGCTCAGAATGGCAGGGACCAAAGGGGTTAATCCCAGCAAAAAGCTCCAACTGCAGCAGGAACTGGGTTTAAGAAAATTCATCTGAACTCCTGACAACTCCCTATGGAGGGCAAATCACACTGAGCAACAATTGTCACCTTCCCATCTTAGGGAAAGAGAAGATGACAAAGCTGGTGGCAAAGCTGGAAGAGGGTGAGCAGCTCAAGGTGCACCAGGGCAGGTTTAGGTTGGACATCAGGAAGAAGTTCTTCAATGCAAGAGTGGTCAGGGACTGGCCCAGGCTGCCCAGGGAGGTGCTGGAGTCCCCATCCCTGCAGGGGTTCAACAAATGAGTCGATGTGGAGCTTTGGGACATGGTCTGGGGGCCAGGGAGATGTTGGACAAAGGTTGGACTCGCTCCTGGAGGTCTTTTCCAACCTAGCTGATTCTATGATCCCCACCCTGCAGAGAAGAGCCTCCCTGGAGCCAACAGCTGGGCTGCCAGGGCCTTTCCCCCTCAAACCTCACATGTTTGTGCCCATTTCAGGACTCCAGCAGAGCCAAAGCTTTAAACACTTCCCCTGCCCGTGCCCTGGGGAAAGAGGATGAAGTGTTGACAAAAGAGTCAATTTATCAGATTGTCCTGGGTTTATCAGGACTTCCCTTCCTCAGTTTTTAACAGCTGCTCAGGGCTCTGTCTGGAGGGCAGGGAGATGAGCTCTACCAAAACACCAGGTTCCTCCAGTGGCATTTCAGAGAAGTCAGGTTCAAGAGCAACTTGTGGTCAGACAGGATTACAGACAGGGCTCTTGCTGGGTGTCTAACCTTGCTCATCATATGACAACTGATTTTAAAAGGTAGATTAATGCATTTCACCAGGTACATTCACCCCCTGCCAGACACCCACACCCATCACGCGCTTCCTAGGGATGTGTTTCAAACGTTCAGCCCCTACCAAGACTTGTGGGGAAGCAGGTATTTAATGAGAGCCTTCCCTAGTCTGGTTTCAGAAACAAGATATTTATGGGTGGCCTTTGGATTCCCCAGATTTTAAACACTGGGTTGAAATCCAGCAGGGCAAACACACAAGAAATTGAAAGGGTGAAACCCCCCGTACTGGTTCTTAGAGGCGTTCTCCATCAGGAAGGTGAATTCCTTCATGAAGCGGTGGCAAAGCTGGTTCTTCTCTGGTGTCCCTGACATCATGGTCAGCCAGACAGGCTCCCCAATCCGTGGCATTG
Source organism: Brachypteracias leptosomus (assembly GCA_013401335.1). Classification (NCBI taxonomy): domain Eukaryota; kingdom Metazoa; phylum Chordata; class Aves; order Coraciiformes; family Brachypteraciidae; genus Brachypteracias; species Brachypteracias leptosomus. The sequence goes on along the minus strand of VYZX01028647.1, from coordinate 32,321 downwards.
TGTAGAGGTTGCAAATGGTTGTCCTAGAAAACAAAAGCAAAAAAAATCCAGAAAACTAAACGACGAAACGAAAAGCAAAGATCCCAACTTGGGTCACTGCAATATTTAATCCCAGCTGTCAGTTCTTTCAGAAATTCACAACCATTATCCATTAAATAGTGAGAATTCAACCTTCCACCTTGGAGAGTTAGGCCTTGCAGGTTCTTCACGTGTCTACCTGTGGAGCCACCAGCCCTGGAGAGGTTCAAAACGAGTAGATGTGGTGCTTAGGATATGGTCTGGGGGTCAGGGAGATGTTGGGCAAAACTTGGACTTGATCCTGGAGGTCTTTTCCAACCTAAGTGATTCTATGATACCTAAACTGGTCCCAAACACAGTAACAGTCACTGCCAAAAGTCAAGAGCTGCCCTGCTCCAAATGGAGAAGAAAAGGATGATTTGGATGCTGTTCTCTCCCTGCTTTCCCTCCACTTCATTCAAACCACATAAACCCTCCATAGTCCTGCTGGATTTACAACTAGGGCAGGTTTTTGGTGCATCTGACTTAGAAAAACACCTCAACTTCCTCCTTGCTTTGAAAAACCCTCCAGGCCAAGCCCCCCAGAGCACAGATCTGCAGAGCAGGGCACCAGCTTTCTTCTTTAGCTTTAAATCCAGTGCAGAAGAGTCAAAGTCACGCTGTGGTTTCAAGAGTTCCGCACCTACCCACATCCTGTCCTACAGAGGACAGTAAATGTATGATCAAAACCTTGGCTCTGCACCAGGTTAACCCCCCTCAGATGACTGTTAAACTCCTCTAAGATCTGAACTGAACCATGGTTTTGGTTTCAGCACAATGCCCAGCATTACAGGAACCTGCATTTTCACCTATACCTGAAAAAAACCCAAAACAACAAAGAAATGACTGATCAGTTCAGGTTTCTCCCCACCTCACGCACTCATTTTCCTAGAAGAGAGATTTTTGGTGTCCAAGGCAAAGATTTACATTACCCCATTGTCCCTGGTACCACCCCTGATGGTTAGAAAGATCTTCTCTGGGTATGTTGGTCTCCAGACACTTCACAAGCATGATGGAGAAGTCAGAAAAGAGTCAATGGGTTGGAGAGGGGGAAATTTTCCTGGGCCCCCTGCTCTGGGTGAGCTGCTGGAATAAGGGGGTTGGATAAGATGATCTTTAAGGTCCCTTCCAACCCTGACAATTCTATGATTCTACAGGGGAAAGTGCCATTAACTGGAGTGGATGTTAAAGAGGCCCAAAGAAAGGGAGAAACCCAAGTCCAGGGACTTAAAAACTTGAGTTTCAAAGCTCAAAACAAGTATCAAAACTCACCCCAACCCCAGACAGAGCTGGAGATAAATCCCCCAATTTCAAACCCAGCTCATTCCCTCTCCACACACAAACCAACCCGAGCCCTGGCTGCTTGGCAAAGAACAAACTCCTTCCTCACTTCAACCCAAGGCATGAAAATATTTGTTTTTTAGTTGAAAAGCCAGCCCTGGGTCTTGTGATTGGGTATTTACTATTCTGGTAGGGCTGGCTGCATCTGCAGCTGATAGGGTTTCCTCAGCTCAGATTGCCCTGGCCAGGGGCCAGCAGGCATGTGACTGCTGCAGGGAACCCTCCTGCAGCCACCCTGCTCTGCAAAGGCTCTCCTGACATGCAGGAAAAATTAAATAAAATTAAAAAAACCCCTAATGAACAGAAAAAAATACCTAAAAGGCAGCAATGCAAAAAAAAAAACCCCACAACCTAAAATGCTATAGGGATGTTAAATGGATTTTAAAGTAAGGATTGAAATGAAATTCAGTATTTGAAATAGACTGAAATTAAATATTTGAAATATATAGAAATTCAGTATTTCAAATATTTAATTTCAATCTATTTCAAATATATAGAAATTCAGTATTTCAAATAGATTGACATTTAATATTTTAAATATACTGAAATTCAGTATTTGAAGTATAATTGACATTCAGTATCTGAAGTATATTGAAATTCAGTATTTGAAGTATAATTGACATTCAGTATCTGAAGTATATTGAAATTCAGTATTTGAAATATATAGACATTCAGTATTTGAAATAGATTGACATTCAATATTTGAAGTGTATTGAAATTCAGTATTTGAAATATATTGACATTCAGTATTTGAAGGATATTGAAATTAAATATTTGAAATATACTGAAATTCAGTATTTTTTATATATTTATATATATAAAAATTCAGTATTTGAAGTATATTGACATTCAAAGGGGCCTGGACATGATCCTGGTCCCCCTGCTCTGGGGGAGCTGCTGGAGCAAGGGGGTTGGACCAGGGCATCTCCAGAGGTCCCTTCCAACCCCACCATGCTCCCTATCCTCATCCCTGCCTTCCAAAAAGGATTTTTCCTTCAAAAATAAAAAGAAAATGAAGGGAGGAACTGCAGCAACGAGCTCAGGAGGGGAACTCCCCCATCCAGGCAGCCCAGGAGGAGCCTCCTGTGCCCACGCTGGCACAACCCACTGCTCCTTTCAGCATAAGCTGCTTAAAAATTACCAGCACAAACCAGGATCAAGCCTGGCAGGCAGAGAGCAGAGGGAGGTGTTTCCCCAGGCCCTGTGTCCAGTGTTTCCTGGCCAGTCCACGGCTTTGCCACACAGGTATGATTAGTCAGATGTATAATCTGAATTATCAATGTGCTGCTCTGGCCCCAGGGGAGTCAATGTTGATGCAAGTACAGTAGATTTCCCAAGCCATGTGTCTGCACAGCTGACACTGCACAGAGAGGTCTAAGCCTCCCTCAGCCAAGTGTTAATAGCTAAATCCATCAGTGCTCTAGAAAATTAAAAATGGCCCCGAAGGGAATAAGGATGCGAGGAGCTGGGCATCAAATTGATGGGGAATTTATTGATGGTTTGCAGAAGCAGCTCAGGACTGGCAGAGAAGGCAGCTGGGTTTGTCCCAGGGTGAGACAAACCCCTGGATGGCCCAGGGTCTGGTTTGAATTGTCTTCTCAACCTCTAGTACCAGCAGGTAAATCACAGAATGGGTTGGGTTGGAAGGGATCTCAAAGATCATCCAGTTCCAACCCCCCTGCCATGGCAGGGACACCTCCCACTAGAGCAGGTTGCTCCAAGCCCCATCCACCCTGGCCTTGTATCAAGCAAAACTTCCACCTCGCCAGGAATAGCTTAAAACATTGGGGAAAAATCTCTTCAATTCTTTCAAATATTTCAATATACTTAAATAATCCACCTGTCAGAGCCTCCTGGAGCTCTGGCAGAAAGACACCTCCAGGAAAGGTGTAAGATGGGGTGAATTCTCCTCTTTACACCCAAAGTCACTGCTAACACTACAGAAGCTTTTGGACATGCTGAGAGCAGCATCTGTGCAAGCTGGAATTAGCTGGAGAAGAGAGGAGAGTGTGGAGGAGCTTGTGAGGACATCCCAGGGCAGCAGCAGCTCCCTGCATGGTCCTCATGAGCACAGCAGTGTGTAACCCAGTGATCTGAGGTTATTCCAATCACACCAGCTACACTGGAGAGCCTCTGGAAGTCTGGGTTTGCAAAAATAAAAATATTCTCCTCAAAAAAATACTAAAGATGACTGTGCTGAGTTAAACCAGCAGAGGATTAAGCTTCAGAAACACCAACCCCCTGGAGTCAGCACCCTCCTTCCTCCCTCCAGCAGGATTTGCTAAGAGGGCAGGAACCAACCCAAGGCTCAGGTTCACCAAAGGACTTGGGCTCCTGACTTCCCCGTGACTCCAGTGGGAAAGCAGAGGCCTGGAGAGATAACAGTGGCCTAAATGGGTTTGCTGAACCTCTGCCAAAGCATCTCTGCATCCAGCCTTTGGTATTTCCAGAGGCCTTTCTTTCCTTACCAGACACATACTGTGCTGCTTAGAGAAGCAAGTGGCTCCTGCAGGCTACAGGATTGCTTGTCTTGCTGGCAGAAGATGCTGGGACCCTCATTTGCCCACCTGGACTGGCCCAAGCTGGGGGCACTGGGTGGTGCTTGCCTCTAATGCACTTAAAAAATAAAAAAAGGCAAAAAAACCCACCCCCATAGCCAAAGCCTGCTGCCCCAGGAAATGGAGTCAGATGAAATGAAACTGGATTTAATTTACCTTGTTACACTATTGAAGAGCAATATTTGCATCACCATGGAAACCCCTGCATGAAGCTGGTGCTGGGACACATGCTCCCAGTGCTGGTTACGCAATGGTCGTGTCATGGGAAGGAGCAGGATGGTGCCAGTCCTGGAGGGACAGAATTTCCCTCCCCAGCCTTCCTGGTCCCATCCCAGCTCAGCACCACTCAGCTTCCCTCCAAGGAGGAAAAAAAAGGAGCAATGGGGACTTGGCCAGGCTTTTTAGGGTTATTTTTCCTGCATGTGACTTGGGATCCACGCCCCTCCCCAGGGCTCTGGAACTGTTTAACTTGGAAGGACAAAGGAGAACGGGCAAAGTCCAGAGTGTGTCTGGAGAGGGAATGTTTGGGGGGAAGTTTTGGGAAAGCAGCTGGGGAGGTGGTGCTGTGAGGAGGCAGGGAGATGGCTGGGGGGGAGAACAGGGGTGGGAGAGGATCCACCATGGCTGCTCCGAGCTGCAGAACTCGTCTCAGGCCCCTGGGCAGGATCAGCAGCTCCCAGCAGTCACGAGCTCCTGCTGCTCCCTCTCTTGGCACAGCTTATCCCATCCAGCTCCCCCCACGTGCTTGTTCTTCCCTGCCTCGTGTCCCTGCTGAACAGATCCTCAGCCCTACCTCACAGCTTGCCAGTGGTGAGGTTCTAAATAATTAAAAATAATTAAAAACATACTGCACCCTCATCCTGCACCTAACCCATGGCACTGAGGGAGTGAGAGGAGCTGGAGAAAAAGGAGTGAGCCCTCGGGGTCCTCCAGTGAAGCACATCCTGATGCCAGGGTATCCCAGCACTGTCTTCTCCAAGGGCTTTATAAAGTAGCTAGGCACTGGTGGTAAAAGGAAGCACCCTGCCACTCCCATCAGAGAGGAGATGAATCACTTGCAACAGATGGATTTCATCTTCATTCCCTCCCCGTGACTTAAATTACGGAAAGAAAATACAGTTAAATGCCAGGGATGTGCTTCTCTGAGCCCCTTTGTGTATGAGCTGCTGGATAGGGACACTCTGCAGGTACTGATAGCCAGAGATCACAGCACTGCACTTCACTGTGTGGAACAGATAGTCCTCCTGAGTGGCTGCTTATCTGAAACACCTTTGGAGCAGAATTCAGAGCATGGTCAGGGTTGTGCTTTGCTCAGGAAAATATACACTAGAGGAGGGTTTCCCTTTCATGAGTCTTTTCCCCCTCTCCACAGACCATAAAAGACCATTTAAGAGGCTGCTGGGAGCTTCACTACCACCTAAAGCAGAGAAAAACTTGCTCATCCATGTCCTGTCCCACCCACTCAGCAACATCTAACCCCACAAAGGCTTGACAACACCAGCACCTCTCTTGTATGGACTTTTGCAGAAGACTTTAGACATTGTAAGTCACTTATCCTGCACTAAGGAGAAGCTCCTCCTCGGCAGGGAGTGCTTTTGAAGAAAGAGGCCCAGAAGAGAGGAAAAACTGCTCACCTGAACTCATTAAGGGCATCCAGGATCCTGTTATATGCCAAACTCCTCTGGCTGGCATCAGCTGACCTGCGACTCATTTTCATAGCCTTGAAAAGAAGGATGAAAGAGATAAGTAACACCCAGCTCCAGAAGCACAGAAAATGGAAAACAAAGTCATGTGCTCGACTTTATCTGCCCTGCAACTAGTCATGCAAAGGATTTTATTTTTTTTAAATGATAAAACAATGGTCCAAGTGCCAATTTTCCTATCTGGAGTAAGATAGGTGGGGCACATGCATCTGCAGCCTCTGCTGCTTCTGGGCTTTTCAGCATTCAAGGCATAAATGGGGTCAAAGTTTGCAGAGTTACCACTGAGTATTTCCTAGAAGAGAGATGTGAAGCAAATCTAACCACATTTGACACTTTGAGAACTTCCTTCACATCAGAATCAGGGGGTTAAAAAAAAAAACAATTAAGCTTCATACTTATTTACAGCCTGGAAAACCTACAGATAGGTTCCAAAGGAGGGTGTGTTTACCTGCTCTATTGCACTCTTCAGCTTGTTCATGTGACTCTCAAAAAGAGGGAAGTGTGAGAAGAAGAACTCATTGAATTTGTTGTTTTCATCTTCATCTCTGGAGAGTGAAAAAATAACTCCAATGGCTATTTTCTTCTTCCTCACAATCCCTGGGCTGGGGCCAGAGCTGTCATCTGACAGGTTAAAGCTCTCATCCATGGACCTTGAAGTGGGAAAAAATAGAAAGTTAGTGCTTAGAGTGATATCCTGGTTTCCTCTAATTCAACTCTGGAATATATAATTTCAATAAACACCTTCTGCTTGCACCTTTGGTAACATCCACTTCCCAATTTTTTACAGCCATGAATTGATCCTGCAGCCCCAAAAGCTGCCACCAAATCCAAGGCATTTGTGGGATCAGAATATGGGATTTTAGTTCTCTCCCAGCTCTGCCACGGAGGATTTTAGGGCTTCTTATCCTCAAAAGTTCAGCCTATGGGTTTACATTTTGCTGAAGGCTTTTCCAGTCAGTGCAAAACAACCAAGGCCATGAAGAGCCATCAGCTGCAAAGATGATGAGAGGGCTGGAGAACCTCTCCTACAAGGACAGGCTGAGAGAGTTGGGGTTGTTCAGCCTGGAGAAGAGAAGGCTCCAGGGGGACCTTATAGTGACCTTCCAAGACCCGAAGGGCCTATAAGGAAGCAGGGGAGGATCTGTTCTCAAGGGTTTGTAGGGACAGGATGAGGGGTGATGGTTTGAAGCTAGAACAGGGGAGATTTAGATTTAGGTTGGACATCAGGAAAAAATTCTTTAATATGAGGGTGGTTGATCACTGGAACAGGTTGCCCAGAGAGGTGGTGGAGGCCCCATCCCTGGAGACATTCAAGGTCAGGCTTGATGGGGCTCTGAGCAACCTGCCCTGCTTAGACACATCCCTGCTTCTTGTAGGGGGGTCGGACTAGACGACCTTCAGAGGTCCCTTCCAACCCAAACCATTCTATAAGATCCCCAAAAAAAGCTCAGGTGGGGAAGTGCAGCCTGACTTACACCTCTGTAAACACCCCCCAGAAAGCAGCAGATGCACGAGAAGGATCAGGCTGACAATGGTGGGGACTATGTGGGCAGGAAGCAGCTCACCATCGGGGGAAGACCCCGTTCTCCAAGCTGGTGGTCTGGCTGCGACGCCACCGCCGCTGGTAACTGCTGGCACAGCTCTTGTTAAAGGAAGAGCCCGGAGATGGGAAGGGGGTGATGAGCAGGCTGCTGAGAGAGGCTGCAACAAGAACAATCAATAAAACCACCTCACCAGAAGAAAGAGCATTTGGAAGAGTAATACCAGGAACTAAAGGAAGCCCTGGAGTCATTCAAGGCCAGGCTTGCTGGGGCTCTGAGCAGCCTGCCCTAGGTAGAGATGTCCCTGCTGGTGTAGGGAGGTTGGAGCAGATGAGCTCTAGAGGTCCCTTCCAGCCTCAAACATTCTATGATTCTAAGATGGAGGTGTTCAAGGCCAGGTTGGATGGGGCCTTGAGCAACCTGCTCTAGTGGGAGGTGTCCCTGCCATGGCAGGGGGGTTGGAACGAGATGATCTTTGAGGTCCCTTCCAACCCTATGAGTCTATGGTGCTGGTGCATCTTCTCTTTTGCTTATCTACGTTTCTCATCTAAAAATAACCAGTTTGTGGTAACACCAACAAGCTGTACGAGAGCTGCAAGGGTGGGACAGTCCTGCAGCTTTACATAGTAAGTAACAGAGAGGCTGCTCCACGTTCATCAACCCCAAGTATTGGGAAATATGGTCCTGATAGCTGGGGATCAGGGAGATGCTGGACAAAGGTTGGACTTGATGATCCTAGAGGTACTTTCCAACCTAAATGATTCTACGTAAGTTCTTTGTGGAAAGGAGTAATGTTAATCACACCCTTTAACAGCCTTAAGTGCCTGATATCCTGAATTTGGGGGGAGGAGAAGGGTTCTGTGGAGGTGAACTCCTCTTTTAACATCACCAACCTCCATCCGGAAAGGAGATGGCAACAAGTGTGGGTTGGAAACGCTGCAGACTCATTTCAATATTTAATTTAGTTTGCTCATTAGCAGCACACTCTAATAAATTACCTCCGTGAGGCTCCTAATGCAATACCCTTGATGTTTACAACAGCTCTAGCTATACATTCAATGCTGATAGATAACAGAGCAGTCACACTGCAGCACAGGGAGGGCTATTGGATGGTGTCTCATCTTGGTGATGAATATTAGTGAGTATTTTTGGAGCCTACAGGGTTAAGGCATGGAACTGGCATTACCAGATCTTGCTATACCGCTGTCTCTGTCCTCATTCTGCTCCCTCCCAGGCATGTCCATAGGGTTGCTGTGAACTGTAAAAGAAGGAATACCAATTAGCAGGGGAATCTACAGTCCCTGTCTTGTTTGCAGATCTCCATGTAATTAATGAAACAAAAACATGCTCATTAATTCAGATCAACAGCGCTGCACGAGGCCATCACCAGGAAAGGCTGCTTGGCTGAACAAGCCAGGACACTTATCTGAAAAGCTTGTGTGAATTTTTCTGGGCTCTGGACATCCATTTTAGGACAAACTAAAACCAGCACACTTTCTTTACACAGGTTATTTTCCAGTTAAGTTTTAATGTACCAAAAGGATGTTGGTCACACTGGGAGTACTCAGTGTATAGACAGAAAAAACACCAACAAACAATATAAACATGACTCCATTCATGTATCAGCTTTCTCAGGTGTTATATATCTAATTTTAAAAGGATTTCACAGTGCTGCCTTGAAGGAAATGTTGGACTTGATGATCCTAGAGATCATCCTAAATGATTCTATGAAATAAATATTAAACTGTGAGCAGTGCACTGGTTGTTCAGCCAAGCCACAAGCTGCCCAGATTCACAGTCTGCATATACACACCATCAAAAGTGTCTCAGGCTCCACAGTCTTTAAACGTGATCTAGTTTATAAATGTCTGTGTGAAATAAAAGCTACTCAGCCATGGAAATAAGACCCGGGCACCAAATGCAATTTGAAATGAAGCTCGGTTGGACTTGATGATCCTAGAGATCCAACCTAAGTGATTCTATAGGTTGGTTTTTACAGTTTGGTTGAAGCAAGTCCAGATCGACACAGCTTGATGCTACTGGGAAATATTCTTCCCAGAAAGGTGAAATCCACCATGGAAAATCTGTTCCCCAAAGGAAACAGCCCACAGAGGACGATTCAAACACCTGCCATCCTCTGGGGATTGGAAGCATGAAGAGATCCAAGAGCAGGCATCGCTCTCCATGCTGTATTTAAGAATAAAATGAGCAAACCCTCTTATTTCCAGGGCTCTTCTACACCCCACCAGCTAGACTAGGCACACAGCACACAGCAAACCTGCAAAGAAAGAGGCGCTCCGGATGAGGCGGAGCGGACCTTGCTCTGAGAACGCCCGCCTGGGGCTGCAAAGCTGGGAAAGACCTACATGGCAAAATGCAAAATACACATGAGAGAATGAGGTTAGTAAAGCACAACAGTGGGGAGGGAGAGGGGAGAGGGCAGGGGGAAGGGAGAAGCCAAGTAAGTGCAGGCTAAAGTATGCGGGGGAAAGGGTCTTGGGCTTAACGCTGGTCCAAGGATGGAGCCCAGGGTTGGACTATATTGAATTAAAATAGACCCAGCTTTACACTGGATGGGGTTTCTCTCCTTTAAGTTGAAAAATGATCAATTTCTGCAGGCTCAAAGCCTGACTCGATCACAAACAGGAGATTCACCGGGGAGGACAATGTTTGGTTTGACATCCACACTGGTGGGGAGGGCTGAGGAGAACGGTGGCTGAAGAGGATGAGGAGGAAGGGGGAGAAGATTCATCTTAGGGGCAGAAATTCAGCTTAGGAGAACCAACAGCTAAGTCTAGGCTGAGGTAATAGTCAGTACATCAAATTTAGTGAGATGATGATACAGAAAACAAGCGTTAGCAGCCTCTGTAGCCCACTTTAAAAGTCATACTGGATTGTAGATACACCAGGGAAAGTGTCTATTTATTGTACACAGAGCCAGGAAAGTTGGGAAGGTGGAACTAGATGATCTTTGAGGTCCCTTCCAACCCAAACCATTCTATTCTATGAAGAACATACAGATATTTTTAGTATCTATCTGCCAGTCCCTCTCCTCAATCTGAAGCTGCTGCTCACTCAAAGTCTTCTGATGACATAAACCATGAAGGCTGCACCTCCACAAAGCTCCCTTCCCATTGACTCAGGTCTTACTCATTAAAGGAAAGGACATGACCAGTGCTCCTACTTTGTATTTTTAAATGTTAAACCAGCATGTCTAAAAAAAGCAGCTTGCAAATAGATCCCAACCAAAACACACAGACCCTTCTCCTGTCACAGGGTGAGGGCCAGTGAGTCAGGAGCAGCCTTGGCTGTTGGTGGAAAGGCTGCAGAAGTTACAGATTAACTTCTCCACCTCCTTCACACCCCTGGTTGCCAGTGCCCTGAAACAAGGACTGTAAACAAAGGCTGTGGAACCAACCAAAAACTTGTGCAGCTCAATTAAAAAAAGTTTCCTCATCTAGCAGGTGATCCCATCACTTGTGGTTGCACGTCCTTGGATGAGGAGCCCACACCTCCAGGGGCACTGATCCTTTCTGCTGGGTGGGAAGGGCCACCCTTGCTGTGGAGCTGGACACGGATGAACCTGTGGCACTGGCTCCACCTCAACCAGATCAAGTCCACGCCTAATAGTTGCATCCTCTGGATGTGAACTTGTAGTTGAGATCCTACTGGTGATACAGGGAAGTTTGGCCAAGCACAGAGCACAGAAAAACTAAAGGTTGATGAAATGAGTCCATCTCTTAGATGGGGCACCTCATTCACTCCAAAAAAATCACCCTCAAAGTCTGAAAGGAATATCAAATATTAAGAAAAATGCATCTTTGTAACTCTCCTGACTTGGTAAATTCAGGAAGCGTTTAATAGATAATCCTCCATGAAGGCTGGGAACCAAAGATGCCAGATGGATTTTTGAGACTTCCATGGTCAGACAGAAAGAGGAGAGACCAAGAAGATATTCTGTGTCATCTGAGCAAAAACTGAGCTCAACTGTGTGAGGTTGACCTAGACTAGTGCAAAGTACTTGGAGTAGTGGCCCAAGCACAGGCCAGAATGAAAATGATCAACAAAACTAAAACTGGGGAGCTGAGCCAGGCAGAGTGAATCCTGCCAGAGCCAAGACACGCTGCTGAGAGAGTTCTAAAGACTGGTATTTTCCAACATTTTCTGTATTTGAACTTAACTACACCTAAATATTGCTGCTATATATTTTATATACAGCTGTACATATTGAACCCCTGCCAACTCCCTGCACGCTCTGATTTCTTCTCCTCCAAACTCTACCAACATTAATTCTCTGTTACATCTTTAGCTTGGTTTTCTTTTTCATGTGATTCTCAAAAACTTGCACCTTCTATACTCTATGATTACTCACTAAAAGATACCAGGAAATAAAATCTGTTTGTATTTACCTATATTCCCAAGAAGTCCATTCATAATGGTACCGTTGTCAGGCTTTAATGTGTTGCTGTCTTGATTGATGAATTCAAGGCTGTCCTGCAACCTACAGGAGACATAAAACACACAACAAACCAGTGATTTGCTTTGCAGCACAATAGAGTGTTACTTCTTTATAGCAAGGACAAGATAACAAGACAGCTTCTGCTGGAAAAAGCTTTCACAGCCTAAGCCATGTTCTGAGGTGGGTCAATGAATACACAGAAAATTACACATGGAGCCCTCTGAAATCAGATGTTCTTCACCATGAGGGTGGGCAGACACTGGCACAGGTTGCCCAGAGAAGTGGTGGAAGTTCCATCCCTGGAAATTTTGAAGGCCAGGCTGGCTGGGGCTGTGAGTAACCTGATCTAGTTGCAGAGGGGTTGGAACTAGATGATCTTTAAGGTCCCTTCCAACCCTGACAATTCTATGATTCTATAACACCTTTTTCCTTCATCTCAGACAGAATTCCCCAGCTCCAGTGTTCTGTCCTCACCTCTTCTCCTCTGGTGGCTGCAGCTACTTCTGTACCATTAAAGGAATGGTTCATTCATTGGCTTGAAGCAAAGTGAGGTGAAAACAACCACAAGGGAAAGGTGAGGACACAAGTGACAGGAGGTAACAGAGTGAGGAATGAGAAGTTATTTCTCCTAGAGAAAGAATCTGTCCAAAAAAACTCTTCTGTGCTCTTACATTCATCTGCACTAGACACAATTTGGACTCACGTGTTCAGGCTTCCATAGATGCTGCTTCCAGTGCGAGCTGTGAAGACCTTGCTGAGCATGAGCTGAGGAGGTGAGCTGGAGGACAGAGGAAGATGTCAGTCAAGAATAAACTGAGTGCCAAGACAGGCTTCACTTCCCATTTCACAACCCTCTGCACTTCACAGACCTAAACACAGTCTAACAACCATTTGTGTCAAACGTGACACCAGAACAACCTTAAAGCAAACCCAGAAAATTCCTTTTGCTCTGCACTTGTGGCATTCAGTTTATTACATCATAGGACTAAAGGGTAAGGGAGTAAAACATGAATCTTACCGGATCTGGTGGATTTTCAAGGTGGAACCCTTGTAGCTCATGGCCACAGAGCCAAACATCATCTCTCCAAGCATGTTAGCATCTGAGGAGCACCGAGAGCCCTGCAAAAATAACCCAAACATTTGGGTTTTAAGCATTTTAGAACCTTCTCTGAAGGCAACATGCAGCTGAGGACAATATTACTGCATGTTTTTCTTTTAAATAACAATATCTTGCTGTTGAACAAGTAAAGTTGAACAAGTCAATAAAGATGAAGCTGGTGTAGAAAGTGACCTTCACATTGGCTGTGAGTGAAACCACTAAAATCACCCAAAAAACCAACCTCTTTACAGGGGGGAGGAGAAGACAGGTTGAAACTGCTCTGAGTCAGAGAAATAAAAGGGTTTAGGACTTTCTTGCATAACAGCTTTAAGCCTAAATCTTGTGTCTGCTTGACAAGAAGGATCCCAAGTTCCCTGGAGGTGTTGGAGCCAAGCTGGCCCAGTTGTGGACCAGTGCTCTCCTGACAAAGACTGATTCACAACTTGTATTTGATGCACCTTTCCCTGGTGCTCCTGGGATGGTCCCAGGTTGTGCAATTGCTGCTCCTTGGCTGGTGAGAGCTTGCTGGAGGCATCCTGGCTGAACACAAAGGAGGAACATCACTGGGCCTCATCATAGGCTACACCAAAGAGGGCAACCAAGACCCTAAAATTAAGAACTTACTCAGGGCAATCAAGTGGAGACGACTGCTCAGCAGAGTCACCTTATTTGTCTACCTTCAATGACTGAGATTACTGTCCCTTCATCCAGGGCTGCCTCCTTTCTAGGCTAGCAGAATATCACTGCTGGCTTTTCATTGCTGCCTTGCCCTGAGTCATTTAAAATACCATCATCACTCCCAGAGCTCAGGCCAGGCCAGGGTGTCCACCCCACAGCAGCAAGGAATGAGCTGAAGATGACCATTCAATGCTTCTGCTCATGTTCCTGCAGAGCAAGGGCAGGAACAAGGAAACACTAATCAGCCCAAAGGCAACACACTCACAACACTGCTCAATTTTTAGCTCTCCTCGAGCACTCTCAATTAAGATGATGGCACTTTAACAGACATACTATTAACCTCCCAAATCTGCTCTCGCTGCAAGAAAAGAGAGAGGACTAAAAGTAGCAACCACAGATAGAAAAATGAGGATGAAACTGCAAGGTTTAAGTGTTCAGATGACAGGGGAGAATCTGATCATTAGCTGGGTCTCAGAGAAGTTTCCACCAGTCCCTCCCAGGACATCAGAGCGTCCAGTTGCACTGGAAAAACCAGACTGGAACATCACCCAGTGTGACCCAGCAGCTCTGGAGGATATCTAAGCATGGATGTGATGGCTCTAGGAAATGAGAGGGCTGCCAGGCTGGTGAAATCCTGAAGGAAGAACACTGCAAATTACTACAGCTGACTGCTATGAGTGCTATTCTGAAATCTGCTGCAGATCTCCAAGGGAAGGACTCGTCCTGAACAAACGCCAAAGCCCTGATGGCTGGTCTGGGTGTCACCTTTCTGCTCTGGGAAAATCTAATTCTCAAATATGAGGGGGACTAAGGGAAAGGATTGATTTGCTTTGTCCCATTTTAAAAAGCAAGTGAAAATCAGCTGCTTTCAGATTTAATTAGAGGGGTTTCCCTTTCCCCTGCAAGGCAGAGATGAGCAATGCTGAAGGCAAAGAGTGTGAAAAGATGCACCCATGGCCTCTTTCAGTCTCCAATTTCATCTACTTAATGACAATAATTCTACAATAACCATCATTTTACCAGGCATAACAGTATTTAATGCATTTAATATGGAAATGCTGCCACAGCTCAACTCTTTGGGCCTCTAACACTGCAAAATAAAGGTCACTCGAGACCAAAGTAGAGAGCAATCAACTGAGGAAAGGGGTTAAATATTAAAAACTCCAACAAAAAAGAGCCAAGGAGCATCTGGCAAAAAAAGGGCACAACCTCCAGCACCTGCAGCTTGGCCCTGAACCAATTCCCTAGGTCATATTTAAGAGCTCCCATAAAAACTGATCATAAAATACCCACAAGTGTTTGTTATTGCACATTAGCATATTGGAGGTAGTAAAATTTGCATGGTTTGGAAATTACATTTGTGAATATATTTGCAGTGTTTTAATATTCCACTGACTGTACATATTGTCCTAAGGAGATGTGGAAATTAAAAAGGCAGCAGAGGAATAAATGTCAAATGTTGTGAGCAACAGATGAGGAAGATTTTCAGTCCTGGCTACACTGATGTGCAGGCACAGAGGTAACTCTGGTGTCAGAGTGGACAAATAATTAGAACCATATTCAGTTTCACCTTAATGGATTCTAATCTCATTTATGAGGGATCTGGATAGGAGAGGATATAATTAAAAATATGGAAGCAAGGCTGGAATGAACCCCTGTATTTCACCTTGCATCTCAAGCTGCTCATATATAGCCAAAGGGGATTTAAACAAGGAAACAACTATTTTTAAAGTCCTCTAGCACTGTATTATTTAGCCTTCTATTTTAGAGCTTTAAAAGAGAAAGAAACAAAAGAACTTGTGAGTATTTTTTTATATTTGAGTTAAAATACATATGAGTTTAAGCACCCTCTGAGTTACCAGTCACAGCAGCTGGAAGTGCCAGGTAGAATGATGTCTGGGCAAACTTACTCCAACCCTTCTGCATCCAGGAAGGACAATTCTACTGAAACTTGTCTTTCTGGCTCTCTGCTGGGGAGCCTGGAAGGAGCACGGGCAACACAGCAAATGCTCTGGAGGAGACCAACTTCAGCTGACAGTTCCTTGCATGCTTCTCGAGCTGGTCACATAGACACACACCACTCACTGCAGGTCAAGCCAGGAAGACTTCAAGGGTGAGGAAAGGGAAAACTTTCCCCAGCTTTAAAATCCACAGCCATGCCAACCCCTGAAATTAATTTCCTTTAATTATGCTGACCATTGTTTGCACAGAGCCTGCCCAGTGGGAGAGGCAATTTCTGGAGGGTAGGGGGGCACCATTTGTCTCTTGGTCACACAATGCACGAGGGAGGTTGTTTAGTGCTGGGAGGAAGGTGCTGACAGAAATGTCTCTTTCTTTTCCTAACCACAGCTAAATGCCCTTCCAGGAAGGGAGGGATGGAAAAGAGACTTTCAGGCACCTTGGGGAAGCTGTGGAGAAGCGTGTGATGGGAAAGGGAAAACAAGGAGATGCAGCCTGCCAAATATAGCAAGAGCTAACGTGGCAGGAGGAGAGGCAGCACCAAAAGGTTCTTCAACTCTATCTAGGGTAGATGAAGACATCAGTAGTACTGTACTTCAGAGCAGGTTGTGGAGATAGCAGCTTCCCTCAGACGCACAATTACTTCATTACAAAGAGTGGAAGGGCTTAGTTCTATTTTGGGGTGGCTTAATATAAAACACTTGTGATCCATGGAAGGAGAGCTGACAGAAATATATCCCTGTCAGATGACTCCAGAGACTCCCATGGCCAACCTCTCTTATGTAAAATGGAACTCAAGTGCTCCGAGTCCCTGGTTATGAAGCTGTTACACACAGACCATCCCTACACATTTCTCTGTTCTTCCCCTGGTGTGCAGCAATAAAGTCAAATAAAGCCCCTCACCTAAACCAAGAGGGGATGTTTGTGCCAAGTGTGAGCACACTGAGCAAGTGTCACCACCTGGGTCATGAGATGGAACAAATGCCCTGGAGGAAATGCTGCCATTCAAGACACATCCCGAGAGGAGCAGCTGGTTGGTTTGAGACTTGTTCAAACCCAAAGCTACAGAATTAAACCTTACTGAGTCAGAACCAAAGTCTGCTTTTGACTGAAAGCTGCTCTCCACTGCCAGCCTCTAAATTCAAGCATTTTAAAACATTCAGTATTCACCTTCTGTAGGTATTTGACATGGGTTAGGCAAAAAAACCCCAGGAAGGGTGACTCACCTGGTATTTTGGGCATTGTTCTTTTGGATCAGAGAATGAGGAGGAGGAATTGATTGAACTATCCAAGGAAGAAGAGCTGTCTCCTCCAGGCTTCAGCTGGCAACACTTCCCAAAGACTCTCACCTGGGCGTCGCTGCAGAGTTTCTGAAATACAGACAACACAACACACTAAGAGCCATGACCTGAAATCACTGCTCAGCAGCACTTTACTTACCTGGTCAGCTGAGACATTTAACAGCTGGAAAGCTCATGCCCCAGGAAAACAGTGAACAGAATATTTATTAGCAGCTCTCCCAGCCTGGCTGTACCAAAGACAGCTGAGCTGGTCACTCCAACTCCATTTTCCTAAGCACCCATCGCTCTCTGAAGCTTTATAAATTACTTCTGTAGACCCAGGATTAGGAGAAAGGATGATATCAAAGTGTTTAGAGGAAGGATGGCAAAATAGGCTCCAGCTGTCTTCATCCTGCTCCCTGTGCCCACTGGGGCAGAGGTGAGAGAGCAGCACAGCTCTCCAGAGCCAGGTCACAACAAAGAGCAGTCACTGAGGGGAAAGAACCAAGGAATAACAGCACTAAATTCTGGAAAAATTCATGTTACAAGGGTAAGTGAGGGGAAAGAAGCTATTCTTTAGATCTCTCCCTAGCTGTGTCTAAGTGCCCTGCTTTTTAAAGTGGCACAGAGGTGACATGTTCCTCTTGTTTTCAAGAGGGGGGAACTGTGAGGCTGAGAATGGCCAAAGCTGACAAACAGCTGGTGTTGCAGAGAAGCCAGAAAAGTTTCACAAAATGATGGAGAAATGATCTGAGGGGTAACTTCTGATAGAGATGTGGACAGAAAGCATGGCAAAAAAGGGAGTTAGGAGGGCTCAGATGGAGCTGGAAGAGCTGTGAAAGATGAGTAGGATCCATGTCCACACAAAGCATCATCAGTCACTAGCATGGGAGATGTTTCCTTCACTACAAAACCATTTGTGATTTCCCCCTGTGAGTCCCAGCAGCCCAAGCAGAGTCAGCACCCACGTCACCGAGTCCCAGTTACCCCAGCATCAGGCAAACCCTCCTCACCTCAGGAGCTCCACGTACTCCTCATGTACTCCTTACACTTCAGCACGCCCACGTATGGTTGGCATTGCTTGAATCTGCTGGTGGGCAGCACCAGGAGACAGAAATAGTCTGCACTGCTCAAAATTACAGCCTGAGTCTGCCCCGAGCCTGCCTTAATTAACATTTCCTATACAATCACCAAACCAGTGGGAGCAAGCTGGAAGCAAACCCTACAGGGAAGAAGGTTCAAGGGACAGATGGAAACACTTGAAGTGCTGCTTCTGTCACAGCTTCATCTCTGGGCTCTCAGGTTCTCATAGAATTATAGAATTGTCAAGGTTGGAAGGGACCTCAAAGCTCATCCAGTTCCAACCCCCCTGCCATGGCAGGGACACCTCCCACTACATCAGTTGCTCACAGCCCCAGCCAGCCTGGCCTGAAAAATGTCCAGGGATGGGGCTTCCAGCACCTCTCTGGGCAACCTGTGCCAGTGGCTCCCCACCCTCCTGGGCAAGAACTTCTTCCCATTGTCTCATCTGAATCTCCCCACCTCTAGATTTGACCCATTCCCCCCAGTCCTACCACTACCCAAATCTACCCACATCACAAGCTCCCCCTTCATTCCAAAATATAAGGATGTCTCAGTCCTTAATAGCTAAGGTTAAAAAAAAGAAAAGGCATCAAGTGTGAAACCCCCAAGGCACAGGGGGGTAACTTCATGCCTCTGCTCAACAATCAGCAGCAACAGAATTCACAGAATTCTATGAACTGCACAAAAAGACAACTCACTGCTGGGGAGGGTCCTCCATGAGGGACAAGAAGGTTGCGTTTGATCCTAGAGGTCTTTCCAACCTCAGTGATTCTAAGGTGGGACTCCCATGGCTCTGTCCCAGGCTGTGCAGGGTACTTTTTCTTTCAGGTTAAGGACAGGTGAGTTTTATTTAGCCCTAGAAGTGGGTGGGATTTAGCCACCCAGCAGAGAACACCCAGCACTCCCCAGCTCCTGCACCACTGCTCCCATTAGAGCTGCTGCCGCAGAAAGCCTGGAGGAGAAATGTGCAGACAAATCAGTAACTCTGTGGCAGAGGGGAAGGAATTGCTCACAGGGTGCTGAGTCCTGTGTTTTACCAGCACCAAGAGCCTCCTGTAGTAGTACCCTCTGGTTACCACACCGTGGGGAGGACGCTGGGTTCGTGCAAGGAGTAGCTCTGCTCCTGGTTGGTGTCTGCGGCTGAGCACAGAGCACAATGGCTGGAACATGTGAATGATCATCATATGACTGCAGCAGGAACTCGTGAACCAGGATTGCATTTTATCTCTGACACAAACAACACTGTCCTCGGCTAGGCAAGCATCATGTGATGAAACCACATAAAAATCCACAGGGTCACAGAAGCTTTCGCAGGCAAACCACACTTCAGCTTGCATTTTCCAGCAGATGTTGAAAGTTCCTTCTGTAAAGTCACAATTAGCACCGAGCTTCCTTGAGGCTGCAGAGCCAGGCAAGGCATTGCTACAGGTGAAAAGAAGTGCTGTGCATTTAAAAAAAAAATAGGCTAAGGTTGCAAAATAGGCTAAGGTTGCAAATTAACTGACTTTTCAATCATTTCCTCGCATGATCAGTGCGTTTTTCTGCACGGCAGCTCCCCCCACATCCACTGGGGAGTCTGGTGTCTTGGAGCAAGAGTTGCTTAATTTAAACAGCACACCAGGAAAAAGGCAGTTGGGGTTGTGCAGGGGAGTTTAATGATCCAAGACTCCTGCAAGGAGCCTGTAAAGGAGGGCAGGATCTTTCAGCTCCCTCCTAAAATGCAGATCACTGATGAGTTTTGGTGTTCCTCTCCACGTGCTTAAGAATAACCTGCTGGACAATGAGATCAAGCACCTGCAATGGCTCTTTCCTCTGCAGCTTCTCACTCTA
This sequence comes from Brachypteracias leptosomus, assembly GCA_013401335.1. Classification (NCBI taxonomy): domain Eukaryota; kingdom Metazoa; phylum Chordata; class Aves; order Coraciiformes; family Brachypteraciidae; genus Brachypteracias; species Brachypteracias leptosomus. Next base: position 12,733 of record VYZX01028647.1, on the reverse strand, counting down.
AATGCCAATGCAATTTAAGATGGGGCAAATCTCAACATATTATGCATCAAAGGAGTGGGATTATCTGCACTCCAAAGATATTCAAGCCAGGTTTCCAAAAATAAAAAGGTAACTGAATTATTAAAGAACCGTGCAGGGGGAAGTTTCAAAGTTGTGGGGTTTCTTTTCAAACTGGCAGTTCCCAAAGTGAGATCCCAAGGCAGGGGATCTGCTGGAGCCCTCCAAAAGGCTCCTTTCTGCTGGAAGGCAGCCGGGGGCAGCTGCTGCTCCTGCCTGCCACGCTGCCCTCCCTGCTGTGGCCACACTCTTTGTTCTCTCCCTGCCAGCTCCTTGCAGACCCCGCCCAGCTCCAGAGACTCCCTGGCAGCCACAGATCTGACATTAGAGGTCATGGTTTGCTGAAAGTCCTGGAGATCTATCGGGTAGTGCTGGAGATAACTCAGAGTGAAGTGTCTTTATAGTACAATCGAGCACAGAGTAGTTTTCTTCTACAGTTCTGCTCCTGGCATCTCTTCTCCAGCTCTATCAGCAAAGACCTTTAACTCTTCTGAGTAAAAAATTTCCTTCTAGATCTAGATTAGAAATCAGAAGGTAATTCCTGACTCAGAAGGTGGTGAGACACTGGAACAGGCTGCCCAGGGAAGCTGTGGATGCTCCATCCCAAGGCCAGGGTGGATGGGGCTTGGAGCAACCTGGTCTAGTGGGAGGTGTCCCTGCCAGGGCAGGAGGGTTGGAACGAGATGATCTTGAAAGGTCCCTTCCAACCTAAACCATTCTGTGATTCTTTGCCACAAGGTCTATAAATTCCTCAGCAGGTGGAAAGAATGTGGAATGGAAGAGGAATTTCTGCTGGGCCAGTTTTGGTCTCTGTTCCTTCCTTCCCCTCAAGTGCTGCTGTCAAAATCCAGATATTTTCCTTAAAATGCAGCTGCCAAGAGCTACATTCTCCCTTTACTTCCAGAGCTGCCAAGCTCCTCTGTTGCTCAGAGGTCAGTGGAAGAAGTGAAGACACCCTGTGCTCCCCCACTCCACTCCTATCCCTCTAAGAGAATAAGCTGAGCTAAGAAGGTGGGATCCAGCCCCTGGGCTTCCAGCTTTATCTGCTCAGCCTGGCTCACTGGGAACCCGTCCAGTGAGAGCCACAGAGCCCAGAGTCTCCATTTCACACAACTCCCCTCAAATCAAAGGGCTCCCTATCCGACTGCTAATCCCTCAAAGCAATTTGCTGTTCAACATTTATCCAGTGAAGTATATCAGCCCACGTGGCTAATCCTGGCTGGTTTAGGACAGCGTGCCATTTTTCTACTTGGGGATAAATATGACATTTGGAGTGAAAGGAACTGCCGTGGTAGGAGATCAAGTGTCATATGACCTTTCAGTTAAATTATCCCAAAGAGAAAGGCGATGAGGTGACATGGCAAAAGTGAACTCTGCACTCCCCAAAGCCACTGCTGCACCTCTAGATCTCAAATTCTGCTCCCCAGGCTACTCCTTCTCTTTCATTTCTTAAAAAAACCAACAAATCCTGCTTCTTTAAAGCCTCTTCTAGCTTAAAACCATTACACCTCATCCTGCTGCTACCACCACTTTCTTTGATTTACTCTCCACTCCTCCCTTGTGGCCCCAGTTTCTGTGGCATTCTTACCCTAGTTGATGGCCAGTGCTTGGAGGAAAACCCCTGGTACCTCAGGTGGCCTTTGCACTCTGGCATTTATGGTGACATAACTCAGGTGTCCCACAACACTAAAACACAACCATGCCTTGGCATGAAAGCAACGTCAAGGTTGAGAAGCCAAGCACACCAGGGGCAGGAGAAGCAGAGCCAAGGCTGAAAGCTCAGCACTGGCCAGGCCACTCTGCACCTGGAGAAGGAAAAGGAGCTGCTTGTCATGCTTGGTTTGAAATTCTGTGTCCACAGGGTTCCTGGCTTTGGAAGCTTGGTATGATCCAAGAGGGTGGGTGCACTGGGGACCTTGCACAGCGTTGGGGCACCAGGCAGGGAGGGGAGCGGGGCTGGGGGGACATGTGAGAGGAAAAGGAGCAGACAAGCACAGAAATGAGTCTACTTGTAGAAATCAGTCATAGGTCATAACACTATCACCTGCAAATCAAGTCTCATTAGAACAAGACACTTATTAATCATAGACCATCAGGCTGGAAGGGACCTGAAGGATCATCTGGTCCAACCTTTCTTGGCTAAAGCACAAGATGGCCCAGCTGGATCTTAAATGTGTCCAACGTTGGGGTCTCCACCACTCCCCTGGGGAGATCATCCCAATGGCTGATTGTTCTGTCGGGAAAAAACGTCCTTGTGCCCAACTAGAATCCCCCCAGAAGTAACTTGTACCCATCACCCCTCGTCTTTTCCATGTAACTCCAGAAAAAAGGGAGTCTCCATCTTCTTTGTAGCCACCCTTTAAATACCAGAACATGGTGATGAGGTCTCCCCTGAGCCTTCCTTGTTAGTATAAGGAACACGCTCTGATGTAACCCTGTAGAGTTGACAGTGAATCAAACCCACGAGCTTGCCCACACTTTGATACCCAAAAACCCAAGGGCTGAGGATGTTGGGTGTGGACCAAGGCTGGTTAGTGAAGGCGTCAGCAATGTCTACTTCTCATATCACACATGCAGTCAACATGCAAATATCCCTTCTGAGACATTTGCTCATGACCTCGTGTCACAGCCACTCTCTTCTGGGACACCCTGGCAGAACTCAGGAGTTACCCAATTTTGTGATGTTTGTGAGGCAGCTCCTTACAGAGCCCAGCCCCTGGAAAGCTGGGGGAGAACCTCTCCTGCTTAGCACCAAAAAAGGTGCAGGACTCCCAAAGGGGATCTCTCTCTGCCTCCCCCCATGCCCACAGCTGCTGATCTCCTCCTGGCCTTGGTGGAAGCCCTGGCACAGCCTTCTGCCAACATTCCCAGTGCCACAGCCACCAGCCCTCCCAGTCACCAGGCTGCAGCTTCTTGGCTTGGCTTTGTTCACCAGCTTTAACCCCAGCAAGACCCAGGGAAAACATTTCTTCTCATGTGCAATTAAAATATCTGAATGGCCATGCTGCAAACTCTCAGCTGCCTTCTGCCTGTCTCTGGGCAATACCCTCCCCAAATCCTTGTTTACCTGATATTCAGCTTTACTGAAGACATGAAGAGGCTGATTCAACACCCAATGAAAACACCAACCCCTGATTTCTGTCCTAGTCACATTCCCCTCACGGGTAATAGGAGCCTAGTAATGCTTCAATAATTAGAGCCCAGCTTGGTGTGGGCACAAACTCTGCAGTTTTCACCCACCAAGAAGTCAGAGCTGACTGGTTTATGCCTTGAAACATCTGCATCTGGACAGGTTTGCTCTGATGCTCCTTAAATTTTATAACCAGACCTTCCCTTCTAGAATTCAAATGCCTGGGCCGTGCTCAACCTTGGTCTCCTGACAGACAGAGAGATTAGATATATGAAATAGAGCAAAGTATCTCTCACCTTGCTGCAGGCACACAACTCTTAAATTGTAATTGCTCTCACGTCTCACACGCAACAGAAAAGGGAACTGAAGAGCAGGGCAGCATAAAGCAAACTGAAACCCTCTTGGTCCTCCACATTTGATTAGACTTCAACCAGAACAGGCTGGCCCCTGCCAGGCACTCGTGCAGATCTCCCCCCTGGTAAATCCAGGGGTGCAAATCACACTAGGAAATGGGGAGGGGAAGGGAGAAGCAGAAAGTGTTGGCTTCTGTGGGGTGGTGAACAGATGCCCTTTCAGCAGGGAGAGTGCCCAGCCCACGCAACCGTCCTGCTGCAAAGGGCATGAGTGCCTTGGAATGTGCTTGGAGCCAAGCTCTGCCTTTGTATAGGGCAGGGTGTGTCTTTGTTAATGAAAATCATGATAAAGAGGGAGAAAAACAAACAATGCAATTCCCTGAGAATGGCCTGGACGTCCTGCTGGCTGCACCAGCCTGTGGGAAGCTCACAGAGAGCCCAGCCAAGGGCTCTGCTGCACGTTTTTACCTGCAGAATGTTTCTGCTACTGCAAAGTTCTGGGTTTATGAGGAAAGTTTTGCCTGGCATGACATTCTCCAAGTGCTCAAGATATCACAGCAAGCAAATGTTTTGGTCTATCCTCTTTCAAAGTCTCTTAATACCACAAAAAAAAGAAATATATCAAGTTACTAGAGATGAGTACTGGGCATTTCAAAGACCCTGGGAACAGTCTTCCCCCACCAGTCTCACATACTCTTTTCACAGAGGTGGTGAATAGAGCTACTTCCCTCCCTCTTAGCAAAGAAAAAGAAAGGAGAAATTCATATGAGCTCCATTATCAGCCATTTATTCTGTCCCTGTTGAGCTGCCACACTCAATCTTCCTGAAATAAACCAAAACAGTGAAGTTTGCCAGTACACATCTATCTTAAAGAGCTTTCAGGCTTTCAATAGATCAGCTGAGATATGGTAAGAGGATTTATCCTGTACAACATCTTTTCTTCCTAATGAAGTAATACTTGAAAACGAATGAAGTAATCGTCAGGAGCACAGTCAGCAATTCACACCAATAAACCACTTCTGAAGAGCTCAGATTAAAAACCTGTTTCCCTGGCAAGAACACCTAGAAGAACAGGAACTTGTAAAGTCATTCTAACAACTCCAAATTAAAGATAGATGTGTTTTGTCCAACACTTGTGAAACTTGCTTTACCTCACAGCTTCTCAACAAGAACTAGGAAATTGGGAGCTTGATTCATGGCTATAAAAGCTCTGGAGTAAGAGATGGAGAAGCCTGGAAGTTGGTGTCTGATGAAGCACAAACTGACTTCTAGAGGTGAGGATTTTTGGACATAGGAAGCACTCAGGACCAGGATGAGCAGCCCAAAGAGTTTACAAAGCCAGCTGAAGAACCTTCTGGCTGTGCTCCAATATTCAACAGGAAAACCAGGGCTTGGGGGCAACATGTTATTTCGTGCTTACAGAAATTAATAGGTCCTACAGGTGAAAGCAACTGGGATCATAAATTTCAGCTCACACCGTGGCTTCTGCTTGCAGAGCTTAAAATGGCTTGGAAATGGTTTTAGAGATGGTGAAAAAGAAGTTCAAAGCAGAGAAGTAAGTTGTTCAACTTCACACAACCACTCACAATAGCACTGTGGCCAGAAATTAATGGCCTGGCCAGAGCCCTCAGAAGGAAATATCCTCATCTGACTGCAGCCATTAGAATTTCAATTCATAGATTACCATGCAGACCATGCCAAAAGGAAAAACAGAGGAGAAGTTTTCAAGTAACTCTGTATGAAAAAACTGTCAGCACAGCACAGAACCAATGAGTGGCAAAAGTCAACCAAAGAGGACACAGGAGGACCCAGGGCTGGGAGGACCTTCCCATCAGGAATGAGGACCCCACCATGGCATAAAAGCATCCCCTGCTGCAGCCCTTCTCTCTGAAGGAGCAGAAAGTAGAGGAGCCCAGGAATAAAGAGTTCACTCCAGTATTTAAAGCTGTTAAAAGTGAACTCACTGAAGCCTGAAAGATTTGCAACTTAACAGGCATTTAAATATAGCCCTGCGTATAACTGACGTTTAAACGCTCACGTGAATAAACCAGAACATTTCTCACTCTTGCCATTGCAGAAAAACACAGACCATAACCAGGTACATGAGTGAAATACTCACCGACACCGACACATCCTCTAGTTTCCTTTTAGCACTGGAGTCAAACAAGACATTCCTCCCCCTCCTCTCGCAGTCCTGATACACGATCAGTCGGATCTGGCTCGGGTCGAACTCGGGCAGAGGCCAGCTTGGATTAAAACACAAGAGCAGAAGCATCAGTTACCACCACTCTTTATTCCCCTCTTCTTTCTACATTATTGCTATATACAACATCAAGTCTTTCTCTTGCATCAAACCCTTTGATCCTGTAGCCAAAATGATGGTTTTTTTCTTGCTAAATCACCCTGGCATCAACAGCACCGACCCCCATGACCACACACAAGGAGCAGAGCTCTCCTGAGCTCTGCCTTCCCTACTGCCAAGGGAGAACTTGCAGGGTTCAGCCTTGAATACCATCACACAGTCTTGTCTTCAAGGCTGCTTTGTAGCTATCAGCTTGGATTTCCATGTTAAAAAGCCAGCCCAGCAAGCATTGTTGGCCAAGGGCTTGGGAATCCATTTTCACCAATACCTTCCCCATTCTTGGAAGCCAGGAAACATGACTCCTGCTCTATCCATGAAACCCTCAGGAATCATCTTTCAGCTCATTACGAGCCATTTCCTAGATCAAGTGAAATTCTATCTTCCTTATCCTTGGCTTTTAGGCAAGCAGCAGTAGCATGAAACCCCAAGAACCAAGAAATGAGGTCCTGGAACTTTCCAGCCCTTAACGAAGGGCTCCTGGTTAACAAGAAGGAGCTGTACATTTATTTCAGCAAAAAGACACCCCTAAGTGATAAGACCAAGTTGGACGGGGCTCTGAGCAACCTGGTCTAGTGGAAAGTGTCCCTGTCTATGGCAGAGGGTTGGAACCAGATGATTTTTAAGGTCTCTTCCAACCCAAACCTTCCTATGATAGTACAGATTACAGTAAATGGGTCATGCTGGACTCCAACACTATGGTAAATTTTCCTTTCTTCTGTCCCTCTAATTCCCCAACCCAAACATTTCCCATGCTTTACATGATGATTTGTAACCCCACAACTTCTATAATAGGTCAGAGAAGAGAATCAATTTGATCACCAAAGCCAAGGATGCTTATCAGAAGTTTTTAAGACTGTCCAAAATAGATTCTCAGGCTTCACAAGCAGTGTAGTCCCAGCAAGGTGAAACTAAGTACCAAGACACACAGTTACTTGGTCTCTTGAGAGAGGAAATCCATTTCCTAATCTGCTGAGCCCCATCATTTAGCAACGGGAGAGAAAACCAGAAGCTGGTGTGCAACGAATGTCAAAAGCAACTGGTTACAAGAAAAAAGCTTGAGCAACTTGAAACTGAAATAACCTGACGTCTAGATCTGGGGGCAAAGAGCCACATACTCTTGTTTGGGCACCTAAAGTTCACAGAGGGACATGTCCACATGAAGAGCAGATTGCAAATCCTGTACCAAAAACCAAGCACAGGGACAAACTTGGAGCAGAGCTTACATTGAGGACAAGAGGTGATGGCCTCAAGTTGCACCAGGGGAAGTTTAGATTAGATGTTAAGAAGAAGTTCTTCACTGACAGAGTGGTCAGGCACTGGCCCAGGCAGGTGGTGGAGTCACCATCCCTGGAGGGCTTCAACAGACGAGCAGATGTGGTGCTTTGGGACATGGTCACCACCGTGGTTCCTCTCAAGAAACAGTATGTGACAGTAACAACAAATTCCTTGCCAAAAAGGTGCTGTTGCTTCCTCCACCCTTGCAACGTATCTGAGTCTCCTTCGTGCTTGGACAGAAGCATCTCTTCCATTACCTAGTCCTTGGGACATTTGACTTTGAAATTACTGGCAAAGATGGGCAGTGGCTGCTCCAGATCTTAGAGAAGTCTACTTATAAAAAGCTCCGAGAGCAGATTACACACTAAGAGGAGAGAAAGCTAAATATAAAACCCTCGCTGCATTTGGAAACAGTTGATCAAGGTAACAGGAGCTTGTTTACTTCTCAGCTTCTTCACATGGCATCTTAAACTTTCTCTAGACAAGCTTTTAGTGGATATTATCACAAATTATGATGGGTAATTCCAAATAAGCGTTATCTCTGTTACATAACTGAGTCCTTGAGCACATTTCAGCCTTGCAAAAGCATTCCCTGGCAAGAGGGGGCCACTTCCCAAACCAGAGCAGACTCTGAGAGAGCTGGGGGAAAGTTCATTTAGACAGAGAGTAAACAGAGGCAGACGGGCACCTCGGCTCACCCCCAGCTTGGAGTAGCTTTGCTGCTCCTCTCAGCTGCTTTAAAATACCCTTAAGCTTGATATCTGGGGAGATTATCCCCAGAACCCTCCCAATTCCTGTGTGATATGCAGGGCACACTCTCGAAACAAACAGAGCAGGGCGATGCTCTGGTGCTGCTCTTCAGCTGGATGAAAACTGACCTAGATCTTCTCAATATAATTAGTCCTGTTTATAAATGGAAACTAACTTTGACATTTAACTGGTGTTTTCTTGAGATTCTTACAGGAGAACCAGGAGATGTAGACTGGGGTGTTCTAGCAATGTGAAGGAAATGATGGTTCTCTTAATGATGAGGACTCTTCCTGCATGACCTATCTACCACCCTTTGATCTCTCCTTGAAACTGGCTATATTTAAAGAAAAAAAACCCCAAACAAACACACACAAAAACCACCACCCAGAAAACCTTTTCACCAATGGAAGGGTTTGCAATTTGCCCCCATGCATGTGGAGCACAAAAAGAAACAGCGATAAACAAATGATTTCTGAGCAGGACACCAGCCCTGTGGAGATCTCCACCACACCAAGAGTGATTCTCCTACAACCAGACATCCAGAAATACCTAGATGAATACAACGGGGTAGAAATCATTGGTGTATAAATGCTGTGTGGGGTGTTTCAGAAACAAATCACCTAAAACCAGACCTCAGACCATCACAGGCTGGTTGAGGTTGGAAGGGACCATTGGAGGTCATCTCCTCCAACCCTCCTGCAGAGATGATAGGGTAAGTACAGAGCACAAAAGGGAAGGAATTCTTTGGGACAGAAAGGCAAAATTCCACATGAATCATGATTAAATTATTAGAACTTAATAATAATTAAATCAAGGCCTAAAAATTGGTATTTTAATGCACGTACACTCTTCAGCCCTACTATTGGTCAGCTCTCCTCTTTCATCCATTCTGTTTTCCTGCCTTTATATCTTTGACCACCAGGAATATGAGTTGTAGTTGATACCAACAGATCCATCACACACTTCCTGACACCTGTACCAGGAGTTGCACAGCCATCCAGAACTCCAAAGGATGGATTTTCTCTTGTACCTAACTCCTGGAGCTTATTACTGCCATAAACCTTTCTCAGCAAGAGGCAACTGAAAGTTTTTAAATCAAGTTTTAAATGCAAATTTTAATAGATGGAACAACAGCCACAGAAATCCTTCACCACCACCCCACCAAGGAAAATACAAGTTTTTCCCCTATTCTTCCCTAGTTCCCACCACAACACAAGCAGCATTTCTTCATTACATTAAAGGTTTGGCTTAATACTATTTTTCCTCCTGCCTGAAACTTTGCTTTCCAAACTATTTCATATTAACACAGCTTAGATAGCATCCGATTACTCTTTAATAATTAACACAGATATTTTAGAACCCTTAACAAAAAGCAACTGAAGCAAAGTGACCAAGATATGAAGCAGGTTGGAGCTGTAAAAGAGTTTGCTAAAAAGTAAAGTAGCTCCAACCCAGACTCTGACTAATCATTGAAAAAGTAAGTTGAAACCATTAGTCAAACTATTGTCTTCCTCCATCATGTCCCCACAGTTATAAGAACTGCCTGGCAGTGAATCACTTGGAACTATTTTTAAGTGCATCTACGCAGATGATATTTATAGTTGATGTGAGCTTATCTGTCCTGCGTGGTTTTCATGTTAGCACCTTTTTAAAGCTGACACAACAGCCAGGGCAGGTCCACCTTGCCCCACGCTCTCCTTCCCTCACTCAGAAGGAAACACCTTCTACTCCTATCAGAGGAGCATCACAACAGAGGTATGAGGATCCCCTGGGCTTAGCTCCAACCTCTTCAGGTATTATTGTTGTTAGGGTGGTGCTCAGACCCAGCCAACTTCTACGTAAGTGTTGGACAGAGACTGTCCTTGTCCTGAAGAGCTCGGGTTGTAAATGTGAGACTGTTCTGCTGGTTGCACTGGGATGTTTCAGGCTCCTCAGAGATGTACATTCATCCATGTTCACCTGTATATATACAGCCCAGTAGTATGGAGGACCCTGTGTTTGCTTTAGAACAGAAAAGGGTGACCAGGAGCAGAAGGAGAAGGGGCCTTGCCAAGTCCAACCATCATATATACACCTCTTCCTCTGACTGAGATGCCTTTTCCAACATGGGATTCCCTCCTCCTGCCCAAATTCCTCCTCACATTTCTATTACCTGTTACTGGATATTTGTTTTCCTTTTGGCTTTGAGAGGATACAACAAGAGTTGACTCTACACAACACATGGCGAGAATATTGCACATATTTTAATACCTTCTTCCTGCAATTCAATAATCCACTCACTATTTGACCATTATTGTTCCAAGATAGCTGTGTAGACCTTTCTGAAAGAGCTCAACTAATTGGGAAGCAGTGAAAACAGCAATGTAGGGCAAGTTAATGATGCTCCCAGCTCTGGAAGAGCATCCATCAGCTTTTTTTAAAGAGGCACGAGCAGGTTATTGGGGTTTTTTAATAACAACACCTGAAAGGTAAAAGATTTTTATCAAGATTCCTGTGATAGGGCTGACCCAGGCTGCACTGTCAACGTGCAGAGCTGGCATTTTCAGCAAGAGATTCCACTGGAGTGCTGGTGACATAACATGACCACATGGCTGCGAGGAGGAAGAAGATCCCTAAACCAGAGAGAGCACCACAGTCAGGAGAAATTTTGCAAGAGAATTGTCTTTACGAGAGCTGAGGTCACTTGAGGGTTGTGTGACTGTTGTGGGGAAGGGCTGCTGATTCTGCACAGAAAACTGCCCTCTGTGACATGACCAAGGCCACGGAGGGAGCCCGTGCTGAGGGACGGTGAAGGAGTTTGGCCAACACTCTGGGCTGTCCTCTACCACCCCGACCTCAGCTTTCACAGCTGGGTAGCCTGGAGAACTGAGAGCTGGTGGATCATCTCAGGGACAACCACCCAGGTCGATCACAAGGAAATAACATTTCTTTTTTAAAAGAAAAACCCTAATTCATACTCCTTTCATGTCTTGGGGGAGGGTGACACATCCACGGCCACCGCAGAGGTCAGCTCCATGCTACCTCCATAAATCTGTCTCGTTGGTTTACCAGCTTAGCAATCCTCACCTTGAATAGCTGCACTGCTTGAGCTCCAGGAAACTTCTGCTGCTTCCCCTGAGCACACACTGTACACCAGGCACAGCCAGGTATTTCACACCCGATGGAAGAAACTTGGACCTCAACTTCAGCTGCCTTCCAAGGTCCTTGGCTCTCTCCAACTCTGAAGCTGACTTAGTTTGTCTTCATTTTTTTTCCTCCCTTCTCCCAAGTCACTTGGCTCTTATTAAGATCTCTAATGTATACTCCAAAGTCCAATATATGAGCCAGATGCCTTTCCACAAGCAAAAACCCATAATATATACAGGTTAGATGCAGTCTAGTCAACACATTAATCACCATCTGGAGCACGATACTGAAAAGAAGTAGGTTGGAAGGTTCTGTTAAAGACGTGCAGCACTCTGAGTGACACTGTCATCCACACAGCTTCAGAATTCACCATTAGGAGTAACTTCATAGAATATTTTTGGGGCTGCTCCACATACGTCATGTCAGAAAGTACCTGCTTGGCTTTCAGCTGATTCAAGCACATATCTGCATGCAGAACAAATGCACGTACACGTACACACAAGCTCCCTGCTCTTGGGAAATATGTTTTAATAAAACACACACACAAACCAGCCCCAGCTCCTTTTAAATTCACCAGCACCAAACACAACATTTGACGTTATTCAAGTAGACTGCACTCCCCTTTGTAAAATTACAACAGATAGAAGCAAGTCGGGGGGGGGAAATAAAATACACTTGTGCCATTTAACATGTAATTATAAGGAGGATCGTGAAAAAAAATTCTCTCTCTACAAGCTTCACATCTGTGGCAAAGAAATACTTTCATCGCAATGCAAAATAGCTTTCAAATAATGAAAATAACCTCCAGAACTGTACCTGGGAAGCATCTTTGTCCCCCGAGCAGTTCCACTTTTCCAAATCCCTATAAACTCCTGTCGTGCCCGGCTGCCAACTCAGGTTAATAATAGCAATGAGCCATATTCATCCCAAACCACAAGACTGTCAGGTGACATATCAAGAGGTCTGCATTTAACTCAAACAAAAGGCTCTTCACGAGGCAACGCGAAGGGCTTAATCCTAGCAACAGGATCCCCACAACCACCTTCAAGCGAGCAGCTCGTCGGAGCACAAGGGAGGTGCCAGCCCCGGGTTGTGGCCGCGCTGCCCGGGGGTTTCATAACCCCCCATCCTGCCCCTCCATCCTGCTGCTCCAGCAGAGCCCGCCCGGCTTTCCCCGCTCTCCTTTGTCTCCTCCCGGGTATGGCTGCGGAGAAGATGGAGCTAATTCATCGGGAAGCTGCTCCGGCGGGCATGTCAGCCCCAGCCATCCTCCTCCTCCTCCTCCAGCCAACGCCACCGGAGTTGAGGCTCATCGCCCGAGTCCCCCCCCCGGGCAACCGCGGCCGCCGTCCACCGTCGTGGGGAATTCGGGACCCCCCCTTGTCTCTCCTTCCAAGCTGCACCCCCAGCCTTTACATTCCTGGCAGCGACGGGATGCTTGTGCCGGAGCCCGGGAGAGCGGAGGCAGCGGGTGGTGAAGCCAGGGCTGGCAGCCATCATGTGACCCAGCTGTCACCGCGGGCCACCTGCGCCCGCCATCCCGCCCCCGCCCAACGCTTCGCCACCCGGAGAAAGGCCTCGAGATGGTTTCTACAAGGGGGTCTCGGCCACACGCTTGCTGGGAAGGGGGGAGAGGGGTCTATGGCCACCAAGCCTTCACAGAATCACAGAACGCCAGGG